>CAJQZJ010034299.1:2852208-2875178 GCA_907164525.1 Lophiomys imhausi | reverse complement strand
CCCCCCACACGAACCTCCCACCACTGCCCCCCCCACACGCACACACAGCAGGCCTAAGTGACAGGGTTTAGCAAGTAGTATTTCATGTGCTCTGCTCAACAATCTTACAAGTGATTACTATGATCCCAATTTTACAAAGAAGACAGCGGAGTTCAGAGAAGACAAGAAACTCGACCGAGAGCTGCTCAGGAGAAAGCAGCAGGGCCAGGAATCCACTCTGCTTCATTTAATCCCACAATCCCCAATCTTTAAAGTACAGACATGTGACAACTGATCTGCCTCATGGCTTGATCTGCCTCATGGCTTGGAATTTCTGTAGCTATTTCCGCCCCCATAGAAGCATGTTCATGCCTTCCTTAGGCTTTCGTCTAAGTATTTTTAAAAAGCAACCGCTTAATTTTAAAATTAGCTTGGTTCCCCAGAGATAGATTCTTTAAAGGTCAGACGTTAACTAAATCCTCTTTGGGTTATCAACGAGAAAGATCAGCAGAATTGACCTTGACCGAGCTGCCTTGCGGCTTGGAGATCCCGTCTCTTCTAAACCACCGAGCACTGACGCTGCTGTTACAAGAAGGGGTATTTTCTATGCCTTTGATAGCAGGCACTTTTGTTTTCCTTGATAAGACCTGAAGTAAAAAGACTTGATATCCGTCTTCAGTGTGAAAGGAATTGTGCCCACTGACAGTATATCCTCAGCCCCAGGGAATACTAGGCTGGCCGCATTCGCCAGCATGACCCGGGCAGCACGACAGGGGTGGGCTCAGACATCCTCTCAGGCCTATCTAAACTCTAAGGAGCGTCCCTAGGTAAAAGCTCGCAGAGGTCCGGGGTCCACCCCACAATCTGGCCAGGACCGTTGGATTACCAGAGTATTAACCCAGCGGACATTTGTCAGAGAAAAACAAAACTGTCAGGCGGGAGTCAACACAGAAACACATGATACAAGACAGGCCTGCAGAGTTGCTGATGTCTCCTCGGAGAAAGCTGGGGTGGGCTGAGCCCCTGAGGAAACACTGCCTGAAGAACCAACTGCTCAAGGATGCAGTCTGAGCCTGCTGCCTCCCTCAGCCATCTGGCTGCCATAGGAACGCCTGGGACCCACCTCCAGCCTTCCTCCCATTGGCTGGGGGGGATAATGCAGCCAGTAGGGCCAACCAGTATTCTTTCCTGGAAATTTTAAAACTGAAAGAGAAGAGAAAGGAATGTGTGTCACCAGAGGCCCTGTAAAGGACTGAGGCTAGGAGTTGTCACCAGCCTTTTTTCATCCATGCTGAGGGATGTAGAGAGCGAACTTGACCAATAGAGAGACCAGAACCAACAAGGAAAGCCATGGGGCCCCTCCGGACCTTACTCAGTTGCCTCTGAGGTCTGACTCTGTTCCTTCCCCACCAGCACAAATCCTCGCCTATCTTTGTGTAGTCAAGCATCTGTCCATCACATGGAGGCAGTGAATGAATTTGAGATAGTCCCTGTCACTGTGTTTTTATTTTTATATCCTATCCATTAAGTGGATAGCCATACCTTTCAAACTAGGGACATTTTTCTCCCGTTTTAAAACCTGAAGGATGAAACCAGGCAGTGGTGGTGATGCAAGCTATTAATCCCAGCCCTCAGGAGGCAGAGGCAGGTGGATCTCTGAATATGAGGCCAGCCTGGTCTACAGAGTGAGTTCCAGGACAGCCAGGGCTACACAGAGAACCAACCCCTCACCTTTTTTTTTTTTGGAGACAAGGTTTCTCTGTGTAGCCCTGGCTGTCCTAGAATTTGCTCTGTAGACCAGCCTGATGTCAAACTCAGAGATCTGCCTGCCTCTGCCTCCCAAGTGTTGAGATTAAAGGCATTTGACATTACCACCCGACAACCCTGTCTTGAAAAAGCAAAAACAAACAAACAAATAAACAAAAACAAAACCTTCATGAGTCCTGGTGGAACACACCTGCAATTTTAGCAGGAAGATGGCAAGGCCAACCTGGGCTACCCAGAGAGAGGCTTTGCTGTACCACCTTTTGTCATCATAACATCATGTTGTTATCTATAAAGTTCATGCTGGAGAACTCTGAAATTGAGTTACAAAAGTAAATCAACAAATAAATCACAAAATATTTTCAGCTTATGATTTTGTTGAACACATGTGGATATGGTTTTACGAAAACCTAGAAGAGATGGTTGAGTGATTAAGTTCACATACTGCTCTTTAAGAGGACCAGAGTTAGGTTCCCAACACCAATATCAGCAGCTTGCAAACCCTTCTGACTGAAGCTTCAGAGGGGTCTGACATCTCTGACCTCCACAGGCACTGGCACTTGTGTGCACCCCTGCCTTCAATACACACAAAAAATAAAAATCATCAAAATAAATCTTTAAAAAAAAAAGGAAAAGATAAAGCTAAGAACTTCAAATATTCTTTTGGGGGGCTATATTTTTTAAACAATGGTAAAAGAAATATATTTCAATTCACTATATTTATGAAGATGAGTATTTTCAAAGTAACTTAGCTTCTTGCTATTTCTCTGAGGATGTTCCAGGCAGTCCCTGGACATATTGATACTAGACAGGAAGGATGGGAAAGGATGGGTTTGTACTGAACACTAAACACAAGCTTGACGATTACTTGAGTACATTTTACTAATGGTCTCAATCACTAATCCTGGCAGTTGCTCTTCGGGAAGAACCACTGGTCCATTTTGTCCGCGCACTTCAGATATATGGTCTTAGTGATTTTATAATCCTTTTGCCTCATTCTTTCTTTCTCTTACCGTTCAACATCTGTAGAAATTTCGATGTGCCCTTTCCACAGGTACCACTAGTGTGCCTAGAAGAAAGAAAAAATTCTTGGTGTTTGAATTAAAAATAAGCATATATTTCCCCCCACACACACACCATACTAAGGATCAAATCCAGGGCCTTGTGGTGGGCTAGTGCCCTCTGCCTCTGAGCTCAAGCCTAGCCCAAGTTCAATGACTTTTAAGTGTATAGCAGATTCAGTTCACTTTCATGTGCAAGGTATTCCAACCATTTTTTTTTTATTGTAAAAGTTTGTTTTAAAATTAAGAGCATGGGTCTGGAGAGATGGATGGTTCAGTGGTTAAGAGCACTGGTTGCTCTTTCAGAGGGTCCCAGTTCAGTTCCCAGCACCCACATGGTGGCTTACAGCAGTCTGTAACTCTATTTCCGGGGGATTTAATGCTCTCTTCTCCCTTTCATGAGCACTAATCATGAAAGTGGTGCCTATACATATTTGCAGGCAAAACATTCACACATATAAAACAAAACAAATAAATCTTTAAAAATTAAAAGAGCAAAAGAAAAAGAGAACCTTAGAGGTCAAGCTCTATTATAAGTCAGGGGCCAATGAACTACAACCAGCAGGGTTAAAGTTCTGTAAAATAAAGTTTTATTGCAACATTGCCACACCCATGTGGTTTTGCGTGTCTGTGAATGCTTTGCACTTAGAACAAGCAGAGTTGACTTAAAAGAAACTGATCTGCAAAGCCTAAATTATTTGCTGTTGGGCTCTTTTAGTAGGTTTCCTGACTCTTGCCTAGATAAGTTCTATAGAGGAGGAAGAGAGTAAGAAAGGAGAGGGAGATGTTTTCTCCTGGAAAAAAGGAGGTAGGCTTGGTCTGCAGAGAAAAAGGGAGTGGTGTTGGAATTTAATTACCTGTGACTAGAGTTTAGAGCTTCCTGGATCCTGGAGAACAGGCACAGCCCATTTTGAGATAAGCCCAACTCTGATTTCTGTTTCAACTCCCTTGGAGATCTTAAGGCATCCTCTGGCAGATCATTATCTTACCTTTTTTGGTTTTGTTTTTTTTTTGGGGGGGGGGGGTTGTTTTGTTTTTGGTTTTTTTGAGACAGGATCTCTCTACATAGCCCTGGCTGTCCTGGAACTCACACTGTAGACCAGGCTGGCCTGGAACTCACAGAGATCCGCGCCTGCCTCCCAAGTGCAGGGAGGAAAGGCATGCCCCACCAACATCCAGCTAATCTCAGTGTTTTAGAGGGGGCTGGGCATCTGAATTCAGGTCCTCAAATTTGCACAACAGGCATTGGTACCAACTGAGCCATCTCCCCAGGGCCCTTGCAAATTGAGGGGACAATCTATTTCTCATCAGATAGTTGCTTCTGCTTGGGGATGAAGTTCAACTGTATCTGAGATCCAAGGTGACAGTGGTTTAGGACAATGACTGGAGGTCTTCTGTGGCCTTTTTGGAGTCTGTGCCAGGACCCTTGTAGAAGATGACAGCAAATGTTTTAACACTCTTTGTGCCTTCAGTCTTGATGAGGAATGAAGCAGGTTAGATATTGCCAGTTGTTCCTCAAGTGATTGGCATTTCTATGTGGAATTAAGCAGAAGTGTGACCCCAAATAAAAAGAGACAGACGTCAAATAGGGGCAGAGATGGCATTTCCCTGTTTTTATTTACCTGAGGGCATCAGTGAGGAGTCAGGGCTTTCCAGCAAAGGCAGTTCCTAAGTGCCTGTTATGCAGCCAGTGGGAATAGAAACAGCATCTAAATGCCAGGGAAGACAAAGGATGTCACATGGCTCAGATACCCCACCCTCAATGCCAGGATAATTTTTGGAGCCCCTATTTCAGAACTTAGAGAGGCAGAAACAGAAGACAGATCTTCGGCTAAGTGGTTTCCAAAGTGTTTAGTGGGCTGCTTAGAGGGTGACAGCTATCTGACAGCAAACCAAGCCTTTGAGTTCATTCTTTGGAAATTCTGCCTAGAAAAGACTCATCAGCATTAGGACAATAATCCCAGTGCCTGAGGCTTTGCTGCTGTGAAAGAAACATAGTTGCTACCCAGCCACCAACTACAGATAGACCATAAGTACTTAGCCCTTAAATTACTGTTTATGCAACTTGAATTCTCATTTTCCTCTTTAATATGCACGAAGCTTTTTCAGAGATCTTGCAGACTGTTTTCCTTTGGCTTGCTAGAACGTTATGATTGTGGAGAGACAAAATAGTATAGATTGTGAGTCAAATCACCTTGGACTGTTTAAGCCCTTTAGTAGCCATTTACCTTAACTTTTGTATTTGATAGAGCTAATATTCCTGAAGCCTAAGGCAGATGCTCAGCTTTTCTATAATCCTGAAGCTTCCACCAATGTAACTGGTTAACATCTTGATCTGACTTTTTGATGTTGTTCTGTGGCTATAAAAGGTCATGTAATCTTTTTCATTGTGGAACATGTCATTGCAACCTGGATCTCTGTTCTAGCCATTGCCACTTGTATTAATCTGGGAGTAAACTTTAATTCTTTCTTCTTTCTTTTTGCCTTTAAAGTGGAATTGTCATTTCACGCTAGTACATCTGATGTCTTTTAATTTATAAGGTAAATAGCCCCAGGGTTGGGATGCAACTCAGCCGAGGACAGCTTGCATGATGTTGCATGATCAGTACAACAGGAAGGCAGAGGAAGAAAAGACGGGAAAGGAGGGGAGGACGTGGGAGGGGAGGAAGCCAGCCAGCTACAGTTCCCGTGCAAGACACTAGATTACTTTCCAGGTACAAAATGTTCCCATACCACTTCAAAAATTAAAAGGGGTAAGTGAAAGGGCTGGCTTGGGGAACAGTGAACATCGTGGCCTGCTTTGTTTTGTTTTGAGTCCTCTGAGCATTGTCTCTGAAGTGAATTCTTGAGTGTTCTGGTAAGTTCTCAGACATAACATCAGAGCTAGGGCGCCTCTGGAGCAAAACACAGGTTGCTTGCCACTTAGATGTGGGTGCCTCAAGAGCCTTTGATTTCATCCTTATGGCCCGCCTGACGCTGCTGTGGGGAGCCGGACAAAGAGTTCTGAGATGAAGGAAAACAGAAAGAAAAGGAAACAGACAAGCCCCAAGTAAGGAGATGAGGTTGCAGAGTTGAGGCGGGGCGGAGCAGCATCCTCAGCTGCTGGCTCTTCCTGCCCAGCCCTGAGCGGCCCCTCCCCGTCTCCGCTCAACTGTTTTTGGCCGCTTCACCCCTTCATTCCCCCGGTGAAAGCCTGTAATTACAGACACCAGGTGCGGCGGCTTTGGCCTCTCCGGTGACTCCAGCAGTCAGAATTGTGAATGGTAATTTGCCAACCACCATCGAAGTTTCCTTTCAAAAGCAGGATACGCTGGGTGTCATGTTACATCACTCAAAAGCCTGAGACAATAGAAGAGGAAATAGAATTTACCCGGGGAACAAAGGAGTCTGCAGCTCACTTTTCTTTAGCCCTGGGTAGGGGAAGATTGACTGTTGCCCCTAAGAGGACAGCGGCTCCCAGAACCTGGAAAGGAAGGGGCTCGAGGCAGAAGCGTGGGCACTAGGTGCTGGTGCGCTCTGAGTGCCTAAGTGAGCACTGCGCCAGAAGCAACCACACAACAGGTTGGGCGTGGGTCCCCCTGAGTGATTAAAAGGCTGGTCTTAAAGACAGACTTCTTAGGTTCAAATCTCCTGGCTTCATCAACTAGAAATGCTATGCCTGCTGGTCACACATCTTCTCAAAACTTTTTTTGTTTACATAATGTTGACAAACTCTCTCTGACTCTCTCCCCCCTCCTCCCATCTCTCTGTTTTCTTTCGACCTCCTGACTCTCCTGGCTCTTCCTCCTTTTCCTTTGAGGTGCTGGAGATAGTCCCTAGGGCCTCATGCACGTGTCAGATAAGCACTCTGACAGTTAGCCATATGCCCAGCCCAGTTGTGGCAATTCTCACCTTTGTATCCTGGTGTTATTTTGAAGACTTAAATGTCAGGATTCTGTAAGCACCTGGGCGGGCTAGGGTAGGTGGACTATAAATGCCTGCCTTGTGGTGGTGAGTCTGTTTGGTTGCTTAGCCTGGCCCTAAGAGACCAGGCTGAGGCCAGGGAGCAAGCAGTTTCTGTAGGGTATCCCTGTACCTTGACAATGATATACTGGAACATTGTCTGTGTCCCCTGCTTCTGGGGGTTTTAGCCTGTGTCTTTCACCTTCTTCTCTGTCATTGTGTGGAAGACTAAGGCCTGTTTGGATGACGGTCAGGATGGAAAGTCTGAGCCTATGAACTGAAATAGACAAGGAAGTAATCAGTAAATAACTTTCATCCTAGGTAACAAAGGGATGAACAAATGACATGACTCAAACACTGGGGACTCTAAGCTGTAGGTGCTCTGTGTGTCTCCTCAGGGGTTTTCTCAGGAGTGGGCTAATGAGTGCTGAATCCCACTGGGGATGCAACAGATCCCAAGAAGGATGGCAAGGGTGGGTCTTGGGTTCCCTCCAGACCAACACATTTTCTAAGGAGCCACTGGTGCAGGAGTTGGCGATCCTTTTCTAAAAGCCAGTCTTCCCCACAGCCCTGTCTCCAGTCTTTCTGTGGCCTTGCTGCCCTTGAGGAATCAGTGAATGCTAATTCCCTGGCTGCATTCCGATTTCTGAGAATAAGTCAAAGACTGGGAATAAAATGAAGCAGTGACTTGTGGCACCAGGAAGGGGTAAGGCCCATGGGAGACACTGATAAGGATTATTGAGGCATCTTTGAGAAGGATGCCTTTTTCAAGGCACTTGTTGTGGTTTGTCTTATGTGGCTATGTATTTAAATGCTAATTATGGCTCCCAATGAAGTCTGGTTACAGTCCAGAGGAGGGCATTGTTACTGTCTTTGTTGTGTAAACCTTGCTCTATCTAATTTAAAATTGATTGGTTAATAAAAATGCAGCTGCCAGTGATTTGGTAGAAGAGAGGTAGGTGGGGGAGAGGGTCTTCGGTTTGGGGTTGAGGGACCACAAGGATGGGATTGGGGAGAAGGAGAGGATGGAGAGAGGACATGGCCGGATAGAGGAGATCCAGCCCAGGAACCATAACTGATTGGCAAGTAACTTGGGCTGTGTAGCTGAGAGGTAGCTAAATGGCTTAGGGTGTTATCTGCCCAATTCCAGTGCCTTAAGCTTGTAAAATAAATCAAAGTCTCCTTGTACCAGTTATTTTGGAAACTAGTGTGGGTTAAGTAAACTGTTGCTTAATTAATTAGAGTTTAACATACAGCTCTGTGGTGGTTTGAATAAAAATGGCTCTCATAGACCCATAGGGAGTGGCATTTTTTAGGGGATGTGGTCTTGTTGGAGTAGGTGTGGCTTTGTTGGAGGAAGAGCTTCACTAGGAGGTGGGCTTGAGGTCTCAGAAGCTCCAGCCAGGCCTACTGGCACAATTCACTTCCTGCTGCCTGCCAATCTGGATGTAGAACTCTCAGCTGCCTCACACCATGTCTGCCTGCATGCTGCCATGCTTCCCACTCTGACAACAATCGACTAGCCCTGTGAACTGTAAGCCAGCCCCAGTTAAATGTTTTCCTTTGTAAGAGTTGCCATGGTCATGGTGTCTCTTCACAGCAATAGAAACCCTAATAAAGGCAGGTTAATAACCCCATAGCTGCCAGAGCCAGTGGTCTTCAGGTTCTCATCTTGCAAATTCCAAGAATGTAATTCATGGTCACAAAGGGTGAGTTTTAGAGAGTTTTTATAGGTGGGAACTTGAGAGAGAGAGAGAGAGAGTAGCAGAAGGGAACCCAGGAATTAGGGTGCTATTGAGCTGCTAGCCTGGGGCCTACTTTAAAAGGAGTTATGGCAGAAACCTGGGTAAGGGAAGGGGAGGAGTGAGCTGTGAGTGCAGTTGGCCCAGCCAGGTGTCCAGGTGCTGTCTCTCAGTTTCAAGCATGTGATCACATACAGCCCCGGAAGAGGGTCTCTTTAAGAGACAAGAAAGACATGGGCACCACAGCTCTCTTCTACCATCTCTGGCCTCTGGCAAGGACTTTCTCAGACCTGCTGTTTTGTTGTTCCTAACCTACTTGGCTAGTTTCTATGTCCTGTTCTCACCAGACACCTTAACTGGGATGAAGAGTGTGACATTGAGCCCACAAGACCTTGTAACAGAATATTTTTATTTATAACACTTATATTTATTAGTACTTAACAAACACCTAGCTGGGCGTGGTGGTGCACGCCTTTAATCCCAGCACTCTGGAGGCAGAGGCAGGTGGATGTCTGTGAGTTCAAGGCCAGCCTGGTCTACAGAGTGAGTCCAGGACAGCCAGGGATACACAGAGAAACCCTGTCTCAAGAAACCAAAAAAAAAAAAAAAAATTCTAAACACCTATAAAATACCTAAATCCTATAAGCTAAAAACCTATAATCTAAGAACACCCTAATACCTATCTACAAACACCTAACTAACCATATTTTAATTTTTTAAATAAGATATTAATATTCTTAGCACAGGTCCATGCGGGATGACTTGGTTTTACGGCAGTCCCAACAGGCAGTCACCTTCAAAGCTAAGTGTCCATTTGGCCTAACTTTGCCAGTTTGTATGGCCAGTTTTGCCAGAGCTAATTTCAACTGCTAAATTGTGGCCGGTTTATGAGACCAGTTTATTTTAACTGCCATACTTGAACTTGACTTCCTCCATCAGCTGAGACTTGCCTCCACAGTCTCCTCAACCCACGTAGGCCTAGCGGCCTAAAGCTTCTCTGAACAGCTTCTGAACTCTGCCCTCTTTGCTGTCAGCCTTAATAGGCTGAATTATGGCAAAGGGTCTTTCTCGGGCTAACTTGCAGTGAAAAGTCTTTCTCTCTTGGACTCTGCCTTTCCATTTATGACCATTGCGGCCTAATGGCTTGAGTATGCCATGCCTTGCGGTGCATGTCTCCAGTGTGTCTTCTTAGGTGGTGAAGGCTGGAGGAAGAGAGCAGACCCGTGGAGCTCTCTGGCTTATATATCGCATCATCTAGTGGTCCTTGGCAGTCTCGAAGGTCCACAAGGTTTCTTGCAATGTCCAGCAGTCCCATTGCTTCTCACAGGAACTGACGTCATCTGAGTGGTTTCTTAGCCACGCCCCTTCAACAGAGCAGTTCATATTTCTCATGTTCAAGGGATACTTGGTTCCTCCTTACGTGGGGCCAGATGCAAGGCTGAACTGCATACTAATTTCACTAAAGAGGCCTAACTTCTGCCACAAGACCTGCTCCTGGTCTCTGTGACAGCTGTGTACCCTGTCCGTTCACTGTTTAAAATGACTAACCACAGTTGACGGGTTAGAATTTAGTTCAAATTCAAGTCTAAGTGATGCAATTCATATCCACTTGCTGGGAAGTCAGCTGTCCAGGCCTGCAGGGAGACTGGTTCTGACCCTCACCCCTCAGGGTGCTGGATTCTGCACCTCCAAAAGTTGAGAGCCCTCTCCCCCAAAAGTTAGATCATGCTTACATGGGTTCCAGGTGAAGAATCAGACAAACCTGGGAAGAGCTTCTGATGTTGCCTGAAGTATCTCTTGCTTGTTCACTCTGACTCGCCATGACTCACAAGCACTTATGTCTGAGAATAAGGTCACCCCCTCTGCACAATGGTGTGGGTCCCCATTGTGAGCCTTCCAAAAGCACAGAATGGTTACCATGTAGTTTCTCTATGGGTTAGGGACAAAGAACTCAACTAGATTTTCATAGATTTCAGGGAGTCAAGAAGTATGAAGGCCTGGAACTCCAAGACCACAAAAATCTTCCTCATGTGCTGGCTCCCATGGAAGTCTCTGGTGTGCACCTCACATTAGCCTATCAACGTCCCTCTGGCTCAGGCAGCTTTAGGAAAAGCATTATAGACTCTTTAGGATGACTGGGGAAGCCCCATGGCTTCTACCCCTGTCTGTTTCTCTTGTGTTTTACAAAGACAATTGAACACCATAGCCTGACTTAACCGAGCCCTTCTTGGTCTGCCATTTCCATAGCGATGACCATGACTCAAGGAACTCTCCCTATACAGCAGGTCCTAAGTAAAGAACTGACCCATCTTCACTGTGGGGTGCAACTTAAATTTCAAGCAGCTGCTATTCCTCCAGCCATTCCATGTTCACCAGCCCAGCTTTGGGGGACAGCACCAACTGTTCCTCAACAGCAGCAACAAGTCTTTCCTAAAACTTTATTCCCTACAATACAATCAGTTCAGGGTCCTGCAGGAACTGTTGAATGTTGAATAAAATCTTCTAAGTACTGGGTATGAGATATTGGCTGTTGAGTGTGACTCATAGCCTCTGTTGGTGGCCTGGCTTTATCTTACATGTCGTTTAGCTCTAAGTCAGAGGTTGGCACTTACCTGGGTCAATGGGAGCTGTCTCATGCTCTGGCCTGTTGCATATGAGGTGGCCCGAAAAGGGGCTCAGCCCAGCAAAGATTCTTGGTAATGGCTGTTGAGTAGCCAGCCAATCAGTTCTCCTCTGTTGAGGAGTTGGAACGAACATAGGTACCCAATTTGTTGATGGCAGACTCTTGTTTTGTTTTGACAAGTGACTTCCCCATCTCACTGGTTTTCAGGAACAAAAGCTAATTTTTCAAGCACACTACGTATAAATTATAAAACACCATCTGTGGCACTGTCCATGTGCAGTGCACTCTGGGTCCTAGGAAAATGGAGGGTCTCCTCCATGGAGCTGTGTTAAGTCTGTGGCCAGGGAGCGAATGGCAGAATCATTTGGTTAAGGCATCTTCTAGGAAGACTCAAACTCACATGCAATAGGCCAGAGCAAGCCTCAGGGCAAGCCTGAGAGCAGTAAGACATCCATATATAACCTTTCCAAGGGAATGTCCCAGAAGCCTTATAGAGAAGGACATGGTGTAGGTTGAGTAAAATACAATAGCTGGGGTAACTTTTTTTTTTTTTCGATTTTTTTGAAACAGGGTTTCTCTATATAACAGCCCTGGCTGTCCTGGACTCACTTTGTAGGCCAGGCTGGTCTCAAACTCACAGAGATCCGCCTGCCTCTGCTTCCCAAGTGCTGGGATTAAAGGTGTGAGCCACCACACCCGGCTTACATTTGAATTTTCAAATATCACCTTTTCCATCTATTTACCCATAGTCTACTGTTAGTTGTTGACTAACTTCACCATTTAACATGTAAATTACTGAATGGCAGATGCCACAGGGCCCTTATAGGGCAATCACCACATAAGGGGTTCCCAGGGAAAAGGTGAGTGCCCTCGCTGTCCACCCGACTCTCCAGCCTTCACTCTGAACACAAACAGATGCGACAGGGGTAATGTCTAAGCATTATCCGTTTTTACTATTTCGTCCCCTAGCTTATATATAGAACCAAATGGGTGTTTCCACATGAGGCTACATTGGCCAATCACATTAAAGGTCATCCTATTACATCACATAACATAAGCCTGGTAACAGGGTAATCATGCATTGGCCATGAGTACGGAAGTCTTGCTCACCCAATCAGCTATACCCATGATGGGCCTTCAACTCCTCCCCAGCATCTTCTGGCTGGTGCCATCTTAGATATCTCCCACAAGTTACTTTCATTTTCCCAGCCATGAGGCATATCTCATAAGCCTCCATTTCCCGGGTCCCCACAGGCAAATGGGACTGTGATGGGAGATATCACAGAGGCTGGATGCCCTAATTGTGATCCCAGCACTTGGGAGGAGGATGGTGGGTTTGAGTCAAGCTTTGGCCACCTAGTGAAACCTATTTCAAAAAGAAAACAAAACATCCCACAAAATTACCATCACCACCAAACAATAATAAATAATCAATAGCTGTAACAGGGATGGCCTGGACTTCAAATCGTAACTGAAAATAGTATATGGACTCTGCTAGGGAGGTGCTCACCTATTTTTGAGAAATGCACCATGTGAGGCAGGGCACTCTGGTGTACATATAACCTCTGAAAGTGGATTCTAGGGAAGTGGTGAGGTCTAATGACTGCAGGAAGTTGCCCCAGATTGTTGCTTGGCGTACGTATTAGCTAGTTTTTCTATTGCTATCATAAAACACCATAACCAAGGCAACTTACTGGACAGTTTATTTTGGCTTATGGTTTCATAGGGATGAGAGAACATCATGACAGGAAAGCATAGCAGGAAGCTGAGAGAGCTTCTGCAAGCAGAAGTAGAGAGCGCAAACTGTAAGCAAGGCAAGGTTATAGAATCTCAAATCTCACCCCTAGTGATAGACTTCCTCCAGGAACCCTGCACCACCTAAATCTTCCCAAACGGCACCACCAACTGTTGTTATAGGAAGCCTACCAGAGATGACTACTCAGACATAGTTTATAGCCAATTGTGAAGGTCTTTATCTTAGTAGCTGGGACTACAGTCAAGTATTTGGGAAGCCAAATATAGCCCTGAGCATTTAGACCAAGGTACTTTTCAATGCAAGAGCCACATCTTGGTATCTTGCTCAGTAGCTGCAAGGGAGGTTTGCACAAGCAAGCAGTTTAACAGAAGCTAAGTTAAGTCAGTAGCTAGAGAAGGGCTCTGTGCAAACAGGCAGTTCAATAGAAGCTACGATAAGTTAGCTGGGGCACCTTGATCTCAGGTCCTAGAATAGAATTGGGTAACTTTCCATGGGTTTCTCCATCAAGGAGATCAAACTGTAGTTAAACCTGAAGTGGCCTCAGTAAGAATATAAGATGGAGGAACCTCTGCAATGTCTTGCCCTGTCCTATTCCCCATGGGTTCTATGGGCATGAGTCAAATTGTTGACTTGTCCTGTTTTAGGGAATAGTTGGTCCTAAGGATCAGTATATCATAACTTAGTTCATCCTCTGACATATGGTCATGCAGTTGAGGATGCAGGGTCCCATATTTAGCCTGATCAGGATAAGAATCAATAGTCTGGCTAATATTGACAGTAAGGTGATCAGCCATGGGGACCAGGTAAACAGACTGACACTAATTTATATGATATATGTCTTCTTTCTTTCCTTTCTTTGAGGTTTTCTGACTGTGGCAAGATTTTCCTTAACTACCACTCATTGGTTGGCATGCAAATAGCAAGTTTCTCCTAAGGCCATGCAAAGTCCCCTCTGTTTCATAAAAAGGAGGTCTAGCCTCCTTCAGTTCTGTAGGACTACCTCTGTGAGGTCAACTTGGCTCTCCAACCTGGAAATAAAACTTTACAAATGGCCTAGGTCTGAGTCTATCTGGGAACTGAGTTCCCTAAAGCTTTGGGTCCCAACAACCAAGGCTGAGGTATCTATGGCAGTTGTACTGACTATTTCTGCCCATTCTAGGATCTAGACTAGAACTGGTACTATTTGATCTTCATTAACATTGAGTCAAGGCCAATATGAACTGTCCACCCTTCTTGATTATAGGAACATACCAGGTGGATAGCATGGACCAGTATACAGAGTGGGGGTGTGATTTCCAGTGAGTTGAGAGAGGCACATTTGGTCAAACTATTCATATAAGCAAACCAGATAATTTAGGACATGATGCAGGTAACTGGTCCTTGGCAGAGCATGCATAAAATTATAATTCCTGAAGGCCTTTTTCTAGCCAGCCTTCTCTACCACCTGATTTACTGACCCCCATTCCTTCACTAGACCCATATTGTTTCACCCTTGAAAGGAACATGAGAGCAGAGGTCCACCCAAAAGAGGATATTCTACCTGTGGTTTTGCTGAATTCCTATGCCCAGGTTTGGGGACCAATAGGGTTTGTTTATCCAGGATAAGTAAACTCTGGTCAGTCTTACCTTTAAGGGGTCTGAGATCCAAAAGACACGCCATCTGTCGCTGTCCTCAGTGATCTTTCTTCAAGGGATGACACAGCTACTTTACCATCAGTTGGAGTGGTGAGCAGTTTCATTACTCCTCGGGAGGGTGACTTGATGGAGCTCTATAATCAGTAGCCTTCCCAGACTCCAGTATCCACCATCATTGATTATCTGGTTTGCCCAGTTCTTCTAGTCAGTCTTTCTCCAGGGTGTATCCCTGTCAGGTAAGCTAGTCATGAAGACTTGGAGAGGTCCCACTGGTTGTAGGGCTATTTCCCTAGTGGCCAAGTCAGGATCTCTGTTTCCTCTGGCTTCTGGGGAATCCCCTTTTCGGTGTTCTTTGCAATGGACAGTGGCCACCATCCTAATTAACCAGATTGCTTCCAATAGGGCTAAGATTTCTTTTCTTTTCTTTCTCTTCTTTTCTTTTTCTTTTTCAAGACAGGGTTTCTCTGTGTATCTCTGGCAGGCTTGAACTCAATTTGTAGACCAGGCTGGCCTCAAATTCCTAGAGATCCCGCCTGCCTCCACCTCCTGAGTGCTGGGATTAAAGGCATGCACCACCACACTCTTTTTCTGCTGAGGTTAGCAATTCTCTATCCCTGTATAGAGTTCCATGGACATGGGCCATGGCAAAGCATACTGGCTACATTAGTAGCCAATCATGGGATAGCCTTGCCTCTTCCCCAGCAGAGTACTTGAATCAAAGCTAAAAGCTCAGCTTATTAAGCTGAGGTTCTCCTGATTAAATATTGTGCCCAGATAGTCTTATCTTGGGTCACCACCCACTGCCCCTGCATATCTGATCCCCTCTTGGATGAAACTGCCATCATCTGTGCAAATACCCCATCTGATTTCACCAATAGGACATTAATCAGATCAGTGTGATAGGCTGGAATAGGTCAGGTCAGTCAGCTCAATGCAATCATGCAAGGGACCCACGGGGTCATTGTCTGGCAGACTGGCAGGGTTGATGGTTGAGGTCCTTTATAACCGAATGCGGTCGATCTAGAAACAGGGCTTGGCATTGAGTCACCTGGGCATTTGACATCCATCTCTCGGACACTCCTCTCAAGAGGGCCTCAATAGAGCGTGGGGCTGTCAGGAACAGTTCGTGCCCTAAAGTTGATCTCTCAGCTTCTTTTATCAGCAGGGCACTGGCAGCTGTGGTCCTAATATACACCAGCCACCCAGCTATGATCAGTTCAGGTCTCTTGGACGGATCGCCACTAGTCTTTTCCAGAGTCCCAGGGTTTGCATGAGGATCCCAAAGTCCATGCCTCTGGTGTCATCCACATACAAGTGGAATGGCTTAGTAATGTCTGGGAGGGCATTACTAAGGCTGGGGCCAGGGCAGACACCAGGAGCTCTCTCAAGGCTTGGAAGGCTCTCTACTCAGTCTCAGTCCATTCCAAAGGTTGTGTACTCCCAGTGCTGGTATAGAAGGGCTTGGCTATCAGAAAATTCCACCATCAGTAGCTAGCGGTATCCATCAAGTTTCCTGCACATATTTTTTTCTGATGTGAGAGCAGGAATTTGCAGGATGACTGAAATACAGCATTGACTTTCTTTTACCTAGGCTGTAGCCTGGGCACATGACCTGAGGGACACACAGCTGAGCCTTCTTGGTGGAAACTGTACCTCACGGCTTGGAGAGGCTCTAAAAAGGTCTTCTTTAGCCTCAGAGATTAGAGCTGTGAGGAGACTATCTACACACTGGAGCAGGGTGTTTTGTGGATCCTTGTCTAAATCCCATCAGATCTACACTCAGAGCCCCATCGAAAAATGCTGGTGAATCCCTAAACCCCATCTGGTCTATCTACCCATTTCCTCTCTAGTCTGTTTCCCCAAAGGCAGTAATCACATTATGGGGGACTTTATTTCCTTGTCTGCCTTTGGCTGGATCTTGGCTGTTGTAAGTTGAGAAATTTTCAAAAGTTGAGACCTATTCATTCCTTCACATCCTTCTAATTTCTGGAGTTTTCTTATTGTGTCTGGGGCCAATTTCACAACAAATGCGATATAAGTGGTTTTCTCATTTTGGGGTACATGTGGCTCCATGGGAATAAATATTCAACATATCTCACAGAGCCTTTCCAGACACCCAGCAGGTGATTCATCAGGCCCTTGAGTGACCTGACCTACCTTGGATATGCTTGCATGTTTTTGACTGTCTCTTTTAATCCTGCCAACAATGTTTGGCAGTAAAAAGTCCAGTGCCTTCTTACCTTAAAGCAGTTTTCAACAGGCTGAGAAGTGTGGGCACCTTTTCCAAAAATGGAGGGGTTTGAGGTCTTCCAATTACACAAGCCACTGATAGAAGGGACGTAGCCATGAATGTGGAAGTTGAAGTTGAACTTCCATTCCCACCCCCCTGGAGTGATTAATGAAATTACTTCCCCCTTCCCAGGTGCAAACAACTGCTTAGAGCAGGACAGGAAAGGAGTGAAGACCATATATGGCTCAGGGACCTGTTCTCCCTGCACATAGTCTGAGACCCTCTACATAGAGAACAGGATCAAGATCCCAGGACTATGGGTGGGACTCAAGCAACTAAAGCTGAAAATGAGGGCCCAGGAGTTCCGGGATGGGGAGGCAGGTCAGTTCCTATGGCAGGTAGGGCTGAGGGAGCAGATGGAGGTTTTGTGGTTTCTCTAGGTGGACCTGTTGGGACTAAAATGATTTGGGTGCCCAATAAGTGGGCACAAGTCTTAAGTCAAGGTCTTGCACCAGAGAAAGTCATTCTTTATTACAGTAAAACTGGTAGCTACAGCGGGCTCTGGAGCACCAAGGATTGCCATAGCAACAGCAGTAGCTGGCCACCTACAAAGGGGATAGATACCACAGCAGGGGTGGGAAATCATGCACCACCTTGGGGTAGCTGCAGCTGTGGTCTTGGGACGGCTCGCTCCCATTCAATTTTAAAACTGTTTCTCCAACCAACAAAAAGGTGGTAGAAACACAGAGGGTGTGCTGGATAGTTTTATGTCAACTTGACACAAGTGGGAGTCTTTGGAGAAAGATCAATCCTCAACTCAAAAAAAAAAAAAATGCTTCCAGAAGACGGGGCTGTTTGCATAAGCAAGCAGTTTAACTAAAGTTAAATTAAGCTGGTAGCTAGAGGAGCATTCTGTGCAAGCAAGCAGTTTAACAGAAGTGACAATAAGTTAGCTAGGGCATTTTGGTCTCAGGTCCTAGAATAGAGCTGGGTAATTTTCCATGGGATTCTCTATCAAGGAGATCAAATTGTAGTTAAAACTGAAATGGCCTCAGCAACAATACAAGCCGGAGAAACCTCTGCACTGTCTTGCCCTGTCACACAACTGGGACCGATTGTTCAAATCCTGAACCCTGGGGAGTATTTCTCAAACTACCACAGCTTACTCTAGATGCTAAGGACAGATCCTTCCTGTGGTTACCTACCTCATCCATTTTCTATTTGTTTTGTAGCCTTCTCTGGTGGTTTGAATAGATATGGCCTCTACAGACTCATGTGTTTGAATACTTGGAATACTTGGAAATAGGGAGTGGCACTCTTAGGAGGTGGGGCTTTTTGGAGTAGGTGTGGCTTTGTTAGAGGAAGTGTGTCACTAGGAGGTAGGCTTTGAGGTTTCAGCTCAAGCCATGCCCAGTGTGGCATTCACTTCCTGCTGCCTGTGGATCAAGATGTAGAACTCTCAGCTCCTTCTTCAGCACCATGTCTGCATGAATGCTACCATGCTTCCCACCATGACAATAATTAACTAAACCTCTGAACTGTAAGCTAGTCCGAATTAAATATTTTCTTTTATAATAGTTGCCTTGGTCATGGTGTTTCTTCACAGCAATAGAAATTCTAAGGCATCTTCATATGTATGCATGTATATATCCATATACATATATACACATACACGCATATATATAAATTCCTAATGAACTTAGAAAATATATGTATGCATGGTGTCCATGAATGTATGTGCATTCATATGCATTTGGGCTCATACTCTCCACTTTGTTAATTGTGCCAGGGCCTCTTGCTGAATGCAGACCCACTGATTCTGGTTAGTATAGATGACCAGCTTGTCCTTGTACTGAACTACAGGTGACCACCATATCTGCTCAGCATTTACATAGGTTCTGGGGATCTGAGAACCCCAATCCTGAGTCTTGTGGATAAGCAGGTGTTTTATCCACTGATCTATATCCTCAGACCTCTAATAGACTTTCTATACATTTCATTCTTAGCTTAAATTAACTAGTCAATAAGAAAGACCACACTGGTTTTGTCTTTTCTGTGTGGCAGGCACTGTGCTAGGTGTCTTATATATTTATATATTTTCATAGCATCTATCACTTTTTTGGAGAAGACAAGTGCAGAAAAGCAAATTGCTGGTAAACAAGGCCTATGAGACCTCATTTCCTTGGCTAATTAGAAATTTTAAATGGGAAGTCAGGAGCCATTATCATCACAGGAATTGGTCATTGATCCTCACCAGCTAACTAACTGGTTCAGGAAATAAACTTTTGGCCTTCTTGTCTCCATCTTTGGGTAGGGTTGGTGATGCAGGAAGAGAGAAGGAGCCACTCAATCCATTGATAAGAGCACTCGCTATGCACGGAAGAGAAGTTGAGTTCAAATCCCAAGCACCTATGTAAAAGTGGACATGGTCCTGTGCATGAGGAGCCAAAATGGCAAGCTGTAGGTCAGTCTCAAGAGCATAAGGCAAAGAATGTCTGAGGAAGACAATGTACTGGCCTGTGGATGTAGGTGCTTGGGCCCATGCGCTCCACCATCACCCACAAACAAAAAAGTGAAAAAAAAAATAAAGCTGGTGATCTTTTCAAATATGATGCTGGAAAAATGGAGCGTCCATGAGCAAAAGGATGAAGTCGGACGCTCGCATGGAGCACATAGACTCAAACTGGCTCCAAGACCCAAATGCCTGGAGTTGTGCAACAGCTGAAGCAGCTTGAAGATACCCACCTGACATACACATGCCTTGAAACAGTCACACTAAAAATAAATTGTTAATGAACTAGATGGAAGTGATCATAAATTTGCCATTCATTGTAAGGAACATGAAAAATAGCAGGCCATCGGATTGAGAACAGTTTAGGCTGACTCCATCGTCTGCTGCTTGGTGTGGGAGCTGCGGTGGAGGGAGGCTGCAGCACTGCCCAAGTATAAACAGGAAACTCCAAAAGCATTTGTGGTTTGGGGCCCTCTGAACTCAACGTGCTTGACCCAGTGTGCACAGTGCAAGTGAGATCCTGACTACTGGCACCTGCTAGCACACGGCTAGCCAGGTGAGCAATGGTGCTGGCCATGAAAAACACTCCCACCAGGCCCAGTTCTGCCAGAATCATGGTCAGATCTGTAATCTCAATTTATGGGTCTCTAGAACATCCCACAGAGCAGGCAAGTGTTTTTGACCAGTCAACCAAAATCATTTTTCACTGCTAGGTCTAGGGTGATTCTTGTGTATTATTAAAATACCAATGAGTCTGAGGGGAAAGTGGGCTTGTGATAAACAGTAGTTCTTCCTAACTAAGGCTTTGTCAAAATTCTTTTCAAGTAGAGGACATAAAAAGGTCTTCCATGGAGCATGTGCTTTAGTGTAAACCTCCCATCACTCTCTGAGGGTTTTTGAGGTTAGAAAGTTCCTGTTGAGACTGCATCTTCATTGTTCCCTGCTGCCAAGTTTTCCTTTGCTCAGTTGTTGCCTCTCCATAGAGCCTTGGTCAGGTGTGCTTATGCAGTTCCAATCTCACCACACTTCTTTCCCCTGGATGTAGAACCCTGGCCCCTCCCTCATTATGGGCATTTACAGCATGAGGCCATTTCACACAGCTCACTGTTGGGGTGCACACTTTCAATTCCAGCACTCCAGTGGAGGCAGGCAGATCTCTGGGTGTTTAAGGACAGCCTGATTTACATAGTTCTGGGCCAGCCAGGGTTACGTAGTGAAAAACCTTGTCTAAAAACAAGCAAGAAGACTCCCACAAATTAAGTGGCCCAATAGGGGACAGAGTGGATCCTTGGCACACAGAAGACCAATCTCTTGTTCTGAGAACACACAAATGTAACGCTCGCTGTTCAAAAAAAATGCAAACTGGATCCCTCAGGGAAGACCAGGGGTTGTTCTTTCAGCTTTCTTTGAACTGTCATGTGACTGCTTTGGCCAATGAAATGATTCAGGAAGGGGTAAGATCAGGAGTGAATATCCGTGAGATTTTAGGGATTGAGTAAGACAAGGGGAGGTCCGTCTAGGCAGCCATAGGAACCAGACATTAGAGGCATCATAGAGCAGCACAGAGATCTTTCGTACAGGATTTCCCGGTACCCAGTAGCTTCAGACGTGGTATGCATCAAAGGACGTTAACCTCCTGGATCCTCTCGCATCCCAGTCCCAAGTGCTAAGATTGCTGGTGTGCCTTCATCCCAAACGAGGAGAGGCAAGGGAGGGCACAGGACTTCCTGGAGGAGGAGCTTAACTTTCAATCGGAACTTGCCAACCTAACACTGGCTGCAAAGTGTTTTCTAAAGCTTCCAGGTCATTCCGTCTTGTTGGTCAGGGGTGGACTACTGCTTCAGGGGTGTAGTAACAGGGACATCTGTAATTTTTTAAAACTTCAATTGCTTCCAAAAGGGAGCCCACAAGTGAAGTTGCTCATCCCTTCCTTCCTCTAATTCAGCCCCCTGGAGGGGCTAGTAAAACTACAGTGGAGACCGAAGAGACTAAAGCAACGGGTGATGACACCATAGTGATCCCTATACTATATAGCATATGGATGATTTATGGTGCCTAGTTTCAATTTACCTTTACAAAACTAGCATTTTCTCAACATAAAAAGTGTAACCTTGCTTAACTTTAAAAAGCCTTCTAGCCTTTAGCATTGTATTCTTTTAACTTTAAAAATCACCTTCTAATGCTTTTAAAATTGTGATGCAAGTTAGTATGAATGTTGAGTTAGATACAGAACTTTAAACTCATGGAGATGGTTAGATAGTAGAATGTTAAAGTCAGGTGCCAAATACATATGGACTGGACATTGGGAATGTACGCTAAGCCATATAACCCTCATAACCGTGGCCTAATTACCTCTGTTGTTTTGTATTGTATCTATTATCTTAAGAGAAAGAGCCATTTGTTGGACTGAAAGGGGAAACTGTAGGGGGAAATAAGATATACCTTAAACTTAAAAAAAAAAAAAAGGAAGAGGATGGGGGATTGAGGATGGGAGAGTGGGACTGGAGAGGGGAATAGGGAGGGGACTGCAATTGAGATTTAACTTGAAGAAATAAAAAATAAAGAAAAAAAAACACTTTCTAGCATTCTTTTTTCCACATTCCCTGTGTTGTTTCCTTTGTCATCCAATAGGAAAATTAGGTAACTCCCGAGTTGCAGAGCACTATCATTTTGTCATGAAAACCCCCAGTTTTTGTGCCTGACACATGGTTTTCAATTGAAAATGTCCGACATTCAGCCCAGGAAATCAGAAGAGCAGTTCCAACGAAACCAACCATATAACCTTCAAAGCCAAACACCCCACTCCTAATTAGCTAACTATGGGAACTTGCTCCTTGGAAGTCCGTTCCAGAAGTCCCACTACTCCCAAGCTAAAGCTTTTACCAATACCATGGTCCTGGTAGGTTCCAGTTTGATCTGTGCTCCAAGCCTGAAAGCCTCTCTGAAGGTCAAGGTGACTGTGGAAGTGACTCTGAACAAGGACAGTAGCATATGTAATACACTTCAAACCATACAGCAGTAATGCCTATGGTGTTGCAAAAGTCAGAACGTAGAGGGCAAAGAGATTCCAGTGACATGGAAGGATGCAGATGTGATTTCAGAATTGTCTGAAGTACTCATGGAGGTCCTAAGACAGAGCAGAGTCTGGGAATGTCCATATTTAAAGTAAAAACAAAGGATGGTGTGGAGGAAGGCAAGGATTTGGACTCTGGACTGCAAGTAAACCTTTAAGAAAAGAGCCCGGGGTAGTGGTGTACGCCTTTAATCCCAGCACTTGAGGGTGGGGTAAAGGCAGGCAGATCTCTGTGATGCCAGCCTGGTCTACAAAGCAAGTCCAGGACAACCAGGACTACACAGAGAAACCCTGTCTCAAACAAAACAAAAAAGAACACGAAACTCCATTACCTTTCGGTGAACACACATACAAAGCAGTTCCCATTCACTGCATTCAGGAGACACTAGGGCCACTTTTACTATAAGGATCACTGGGGCAGGGGGCCTAAAGAAAGTGGTGATGAGGTGGGATTTATATAAATTACATGGATATTTACTTTGCCTAATGATAAGAAAAATCACTTTCTATAAGCCTGTACTATACTGTATCTACTATAATCACCAAAAATGTACAGTGATCTCTTTAGACATGTTCTTTTTCTTTTTTTCTAAACATTTATTTAACTATCTATCTATCTATCTATCTATCTATCTATCTATCTATCTATCTAT
>CAJQZJ010034299.1:2811508-2852198 GCA_907164525.1 Lophiomys imhausi | reverse complement strand
TATCTATCTATCTATCTATCTATCTATCTATCTATCTATCTATCTATTTATTTATTATGTGTACAGTATTTGCTCTACACATATTTCCCCGGGCAGATCTCAATGTAAATGGCTGTGAGCCACCATGTGGTTGCTGGGAATTGAACTCAGGACCTTGGGAAGAACAGCCAGTGCTCTTAACCTCTGAGCCACCTCTCCAGCCCTAGACATGTTCTTGAGACTGCTAGTTTAAAAATGGTTCCACAGTTCTAAGTAGTTAAAAGTTAAATAATTGACAATAACTATGTCCTTCGCATAACAATGAATATTTTTAAAAAATCTTTTCTTACATAGAATCAAATGTACATTCAAGACTCTTTGATACACTGAGCAGCTAACGTGAAATATGGTCTATGTGGAGGCACATGCAGAACCTCTCTGATCCACAAAAGCAACAAACTGGAAAACCCTTTAATTTTTTTTTTTTTTTTTTGGTTTTTCGAGACAGGGTTTCTTTGTGTAGCCCTGGCTGTCCTGGACTCACTTTGTAGACCAGGCTGGCCTCAAACTCGCAAAGATCCGCCTGCCTCTGCCTCCCAAGTGCTGGGATTAAAGGCGTGCGCCACCACTGCCTGGCTTTTTTTTTTTTAACCCTTTAATTTTTTAATTCTACAAAATTTTGCCAGTCTAACTAAAATACAAGTTAAAAAGGGGTTTTTACAAGACAATTGGATGGCCACAGTCTAAATTAGTTTCATGTCCTGAATAAAAGCCGAATTTAACAAACAATTATCTTCATAGACTTTTTCACCAAAGACTAAGCTGGTGAAACCAATACCTTTAACAAAATACTAAAGAGAACATTCTACTCATCTCAATTACACATTTCAAAACAAATCCTTTAAAAGTATATACTGTGTGTGTGTGTGTGTGTGTGTATGTGTGTGTGCGTGTGTGTGAGTGTGTGTGTGCGTGTGCGTGTATGTGTATGTGTGTGTGTATGTGTGTGTGTGTGTGTGTATGTGTGTGAGTGTGTATGTGTGTGTGCGTGTGTATGCGTGTGTGTGTATGTGTGTGTGTGTATGTGTGTGAGTGTGTGTGTATGTGAGTGTGTGTATGTGTGTGTGTATGTGTGTGTGTGTATGTGTGTGTGTATGTGTGTGTGTGTGTGTGTATGTGTGTGTGTGCGCACACACAAGTTGTAGCATGAGTTGTATGTGGAGGTCACGTCTCTTTCCATGGATCCCAAGGGTTGAACTGAGGTTGCCAGACTTGTGTGCCTGCCTTTATCTGACAAACGATCTTGTTGATTCCAAAATAAGATCATCTTCCTGTGTTTCCTGTCCATGTGGAACACAGGATGAACTGCTCTGAAAGTTTCAGTATGGCACCATTTCCTTCCCTCAGCACTACTGGAAAAATGTCTTTCAGATTGACACCCAAGCAGTATGATGACTGGATACTACCATACCACATAAACTTATGATGAGAGCTCATACGTGCTCTTATATGGACCTGCATGTGTATTTCTCTCTTCAAACTTCCTGCCCATTCCAAGGGCACACACATAAAATATAGTGAAAAACACCAGCTACTGACACTCTGGTTGGCTGAAAACAACTGATTTAAAAGGGTAACAAATTGAAGAGCTTAAAATGACCACTGTAGATCAAAAATGGTCAAACATTGGAAATCCTGGTGGTTCAAATTAACTTCTGGAAAACACTTTGGACTGAAAGATGCTAAAAACTACAGCCATGACACTCCTGTAACAACTAATCCTGTATAGGTAACAACACAACTATTATCATGAAACAGAATTTTATAAAAAGCTCTTAGAACATAAAAACACAACACAAATCTCATGCTGACTCCCAACAACCAGTGAATCAAAATCTTTTACCTGGCCACATGGTAGGCTTCATCGAGGATATAAACTTCAACTAGAATCACATTTGCTTTGACAGCAAGTTCAATCTGAACTCTCAAGAGCTAACAAGCAAAAGAATACTTTGAAATAGTAGATATTAGTAAGCATTGAGGAAAAGTAGCTTGCAGCTTGGAAAGCTTTCATTTAAACCACCTGCACAGTTTTCAAACCTCTAAGTGTGGAAGACCAGACTTGAAAACCTGTTGGTCATTTTAACACCAACATGATAGGGTGAATGAACACAATAGAATGATAGATCCACTATGGTCAATCATCAGGAGTTGAGCAAGTGCCTCCCTTTTGTATCCTACACACTCACACACACAACCACACATACAACACCCACCCACACATCCCAGAGCTACCACTAGCTGACAATCTTTCCTCAGACCACTTCCAATCCCCAGTCTCCATTCTTCTTGTCGAAGAACAACTACTTGCTTCTTTATTTCTGGAGTATTTTCATAACAATAACCATCAAGCCAAACTTTGTGGCTACCAATCATCTCCTTAAAATCGGGGACAATTCTAGGTTCAGGTTATAACTTGATTTATCTGATCAGCCAACTTACAAAGTTTCACTAGGGAAAAATTCTCTTCAATAAGATCATTCAATAACTAATTCCCAGATTTCTATATTTCTCAATACAACAAACATGCTCCTTGCAGCACCAAACAATCATAAACGCACACATTATGCAATTGCCTGTTTTATTTTGTGGCACTGATTTTGCAAACTAGAAATTTCTACTTTTCATCTCACATACAATCTGTAACCATTCACAGGCTGAATGCAATTTTTCAAAGAGCTAGAAAACAAAGTACATTCTTAAAATTAGAACTGAATTCACATATTTTCTTTGGACCAGGAAATGGTACATAATACAAAATATACATTTAAGGAATTTCTTTAAAATTGTGGGTCACACAAACTGCAAAGTGGAGAATTCTGTTACATATTATGTTTAAGAAAATATTTCTGCAGTTCTTACATTGATAAGAGTTTAAAAAACTGAATTTATGTATAATGCAACATGCTTTTAACATATATGTCTCCCCACTCAAAACACTCTTATAAATGAAGTGAAATAATTACAACTGGAAAACTAGCTGATGCTGAGCATAATTGCTACACAGTATTTTCCTGCAGATATGCTACGAAGTTTGTTAAGGGCTAACCAGGCAAAACAACCTAGAACTGAACATGAAATTCTGGCAACAAACTTCACAATTATTTCTCAATGTAATTATGTTATCTCTTGGAGTAATTATTAATTTTCTACATTGCTATGTAAGACTTTAAAAAAAAACATTAAGTACTTAATTCCTTAGGATCTGAAATTAAGTTAGTATTTAATGAGAATCTTAAAACCTGAGAGAAACTGACAGCAGTGTGTTGATATACATTAAGCTCCCATTTTACCTTTTGTTGTTAAGTTTCAGGAGTGGCAAACCTTAACATCAACATCCCAAACTAGCCTAATCACCATGCTTCCAGCTTTACAAATAGGTTCCCACAACACAGGACCTCAGAAAAAAACAAAACAAAAATACCCAACTTTAACACCAGATCCCAGCCAGGGGCCCACCTGACTCCCTACTCTTTTCAAAGCAGGACAAACAATTCCTTTTGATAGATTTTTTTATGCTCTTGGAGTGTATGGGGCTCTGCTGGAGAAGGATGGTGTCCTGAGCTATAATAGAGGGTTTTGACCAGGCCAGAGAGGCATTCTTGAGGAGTTATATACATTGTATGCATTTCCCTGGGTGCAGTCCCTCAGATTCACATCTCAAAGGCCTGTGAACCCTGAAAGCTTAAGAGGTCCCTCAGAACAAACCTGTGCCATTCAATGTATGGAACCACTATCTAATTTGTTCTACGGCTACCCAATATATACAAACTAGCTTACTTCAGACGGGAAAATACAGACACAAATATTAGTTAGCAGTCTTTCATCAGTCAGGACTATATAAAATGAACAGTTTTCTTAAACATTTAGTTTAACAAGAAGGCAGCCAGTAGAAGGTGGGATTTGGAGCAATACAGAGGCAAACAGATGGGTTTGGGTAAATAAACATAGTTTGTTTCTCAGTTCCTTGTGTGGACTATCACCAAATCAGAAAAATAAACTAAGTTGCCTCTGGGTGACTTCTGTGATGCTCAGCTCTGAAACACTGACAGGCAGGTCCAGAGGACCATTCTACAGAGTTTAAAGCAATCATAGTGATCCTCCCCATCTCCCACTACTCCACATCCCAAGTTTTCTTGCTTTCAGCCCAGTATAACAAAGTATGAATTGGCCTTGCTGAAGTACTACATGGCTTTTCTTGTTCAAGAGAATGGAATTGGCCCCTATGGCCCCTTTCTACTTAAGAAGTGGGGGGCAACGAGAGGAGAGGAAATGGAAGCGCGCAGGGGGGGGGGAATGACGACACAGCATTTCATGAAGAATAAGGAAGAAAAATGGCCATTTGCTATTTCAATTTAAGTAACCTTCCCTCATGAAATCTGAATACCACCTGAGGATTTAGGAGGGGAGTGTGGGAGGTTGAGCCAGGGTTTCTCTGTGTAGCCCTGGCTGTCCTTTAGCTCAAAGCCTGCCTCTGCCTCCCAAGTGCTGGGATTAAAGGCACATGCCACCATGCCCAGCTACATCTGAGTTTTTCTGACACTTTGCCCTGCTGCTTTAATGGATAGGAAGGAAGCAGAAGTCAGTAGCTGAATATGGAGCAGATAAAAGGGAGGAAAACTATACTGAGTTGACCCTAAAAAGAAAATGTTCGTTTCACAATCAGCAGAGACAATGCCTGTCACACTGCAGAAATTCTATCAGCAATACTATTTAGTGAGCTGCTGAACAACAATGTAGTATTATACACTTAGAAATAGTTTTTAAAATACTATTCTGAAATACTATACAATTTAAAAGAACTGCAAACCAAAACACACAGCACATTACTGTAAGATATAAAGTAAAAATCAGGCTTCTAAAATTAAACTTTCAAATGCCTGAAAAAACTAACTTTAAGACTAGTAAATTTAAAATGGTCATCTCATTACCAGAATATGTAAGCAAAAGTTCCTCCAAAGAAAAACCTCAATGAGAACATTCACATGCTAAAATTTTTACATCTCTACAAATACCTAATTCTATACTGTAAAATCAGCAAGTTTGAACCAGAAGTATATACCATGAAATTAAAAATTAAAACAAAACCAATCCCTCAGTCTTTCTGGAATTCACATGTTAAAATTCTCAAGTTAAGGGGCTGGAGAGATGGCTCAGCAGTTAAGAACATTGGCTGTTCTTCCAAAGGACAAGGTTCAAACCCCAGCACCATATGGCAGTTCACAGCTGTCTGAAATGGCCAGGCGTGGTTGCACATGCCTTTAATCCCAGCACTCAGGAGGCAGAGGGAGGTGGATCTCTCTGAGTTCAAGGCCAATCTGGTCTACAAAGTGAGTCCAGGACAGTCAAGAATACACAGAGAAACCCTGTCCTGAAAAACAAAACAAGACAAAAATTTCAGGTTAATTTGTTCAGTAAGGATGAGCAGTATGGCTACTCTAAAATACTAACACATACTCACTGCACAACATCCTCATATGAACAGTGGTGCTGCCACATGAAGCCACAGTTTTACTTAAAGAAGGTACAATCCACAGGAGGCTCTAGGCTCATTTACTTAAGGAAGGTACAATCCACAGGAGGCTCTAGGCTCATTTACTTAAGGAAGGTACAATCCATAGGAGACTCCAGGCTCAGATTCCACATGCCCACTGGAGGCTGAAGAACTCAGACATCCATTACTTGCTTGAGCCTTATTGCTGTCATTAGAAAAAGGCCATTTTTTACAGATAACCAAGAACTCTGAATAGATACTGAGACACACCTCAGCAGTCTAATTTAGTCTTATGCTAAGCATAATTTTCTACTGAATGAAAATCAACTTTTGGGGAGAATAAGCAATTTTGGAAAATGAAGGAAATACCTTCTGGGAGGTCACCTATTTTGTTGAAATACTGGTGAGGAGGTGGGCAGTATGTTTTCCTTTATATGAATGATCCATTTATAATTCATACACTAGCATCTAAATTCTGCCCAAACGTGAACTCCCTGAGAACAAGGACCTACTTCATCTCTATATTGTCCTGAGGGACTTAACCTACAACAGTGTTTTGTTAACACTTAACACTATGTGGAAAAGCTGAGCTTAGCTGATCATTGTAAGCAGTACTGTAACTCAAAGTATTTGTATTGCATAACTCATTATTCTTCAATTTCTTAAAAATTTTATCAAACAGGGTGTCACTTTGTAGCTGGTTTAGTCTTAAGCTCATGATCCTCTTACTTCAGCTTCCAAGTGCTAAAGCCACAGGCATAGCCCCTATACCTGGCTTTTCCACCTCAACTTTCTAATACTATATGGCATAAAAAGTCCAGCAGCTGGAACAGCTAGCTGCATAGTTACCTAGAATTGAGTGAATATATAATAACTGAAAATATCTGAGAAGTGTTCTGAAGAAAGTAACAACTTTGGTTTTTAGAGTTCATGCTGATAATGAGAGACACTTTTGGTATCCATGGAACAATATTCCACAAGAAAGTGAAAATCAGATGACACAAGGGTTTCTCAGTTTACCCCTGGCTGTCCTGGAACTCACTCTATAGACCTGGCCTCGAACTTACATAGATCCACCTGCCTCTGCCTCCAGAGTGCTGGGATTAGAGGTGTGTGCCACCAAAACCTAGCTTATCTTATTTTTATCATCACTTGTTAAAACAGTGAGACAGGAAAGTTTTTCATTGTAAGTTAGCAAAAGCCTGTTGTGCAGAACTGAATTTCTCACTGACACGAAAATATACTTACTCTACATGTTACATTACCATCACACAAGAACTTTTCCCCCTCCACATTAAAACAAAACAACAACAACAAAAATCACAGGAGGCATTTGTATTGAGATGTTAATTAGCAGGAAAGAGGATGGAAATCAAGAATGAAATGCACATACAGTCACGAATGTCTCTTCTAAAAGTGTTGCTAGCTTCCATTTCCCAGGAAGTAGGCATAATCTACTTTTACAACACACACCTCCTTCCTGTAATTCTATAATGCAAAATTTGCCTAGTATAATACTGACTCACGTGGAAAGATTTAGTATTCTCAGATCACAGCAGTTTTTACTCCAGCCTTCAGTATTAATAACCTCTACAGAAGAATATTCTAACTTCTTTTTTTTGTTGAGAGAATAACAATTTTGTTCAGATAACAATAGAATATCAGATAGACAAGCTACTGTTGTTTGATATATAGCTTTCCATCATAAAAGTTTCAATTTCAAAACTAAAGGTTTCCAACAGAACCCAGGTTGCCTGTCAGGATCTCAGGTTCAGCTGTCAGTCTGGTAGCCAGTGTGTACTAGAAGCGTTAATTTTCATGAAATGCACATTTACATCTCTGCAAAGCCACAACATCACCATACTCCCAACTCTACTACATATTTAGACATTAAGCTTTTATTGTAAGTTAGGTTTGGAATTGGTTCTGTATTTCAGCTGTTATAAATGTCTAAATATAAAGAGTGTATTTCAGTTTTTCTTCATTCGTGCTGGACTAAGATATAAATTAAATACAATTAAGTTACATTTATTCACCTCACAAGTGAGAGGGAGAAGGAAGAGTCCGCTGGAATCATAGCTGCTGAAGTCAGTGACACTTCTCCCTGCCCTCCTACTACACCCTTAACTTTACATTGGCCTAAAGGCTGTATATACAGATTTATTTCCAAGTTTGGGAAAATACAAACAGAACAGAATGTATTATACTAACTTTTGCGCACAAAGTTATGATTTGTATTTGATGTATTTTAACTGTTTCCTAGTGGGGAATCTGACTACTAACCCAGTCAATCACATGGTGACACAGCACTCAACCTAAAGAGACAAATACAGAAGGGTACAGAACAGCAGACTTTATAATGTGAGAGACTGTAAAACTTACTCTTACATGCTTAATCAGAGGGGGTTAAGCCTAAGTTAAATTAGGTTATTTTATATCTACAATCCCTTAAGCTTTGAAATTTATTTTTAAAGGCCAACAGCTAAATATGATCAACATGCTATATTTCAAATCACAAATACATCTTAATCTTTTAGATTCTAAAGACGTGGGTCAATTAAAAGTTACAGGCAAACACACATTCAACACACACACATCTATCATAGTGTTAAGATTGTCAAACTTTGACAATTATATTAATTAACAGTAGGTAAATTCAAGCTGATGTGCATCTTAATGAAAAGTAAGCAGCCTGAAAGAAACCCATTTTAAAAACAGATTAGGAAACAGCGCAGACTTTGATCTCCTGATCCGTCTGCACCTGGAGTAAAACCGTCATCCAACTTTAGGAGACTAACAACTTTCCCTGGGAGGAATACTCCATTTACCTCACTTGCATGGGTTCTGAAAGCCGGGAGAAGAGGAATTACACATACATGGTTACATTTCTTGTTTGTTAAACCAAGCTTTATTGATAAAATGGAATTCGGAATATCTTACTAGGAACAGCAGCAGGCCCAGCCAATCATGATAGGAAAAAAATGTGGCAGTCTCCTACTGTGTAGGAAGCTGCTGCTTACCAATTAGTAATTAAATGTGAGGACTCATAAAGAGGTGCAAAGAATCAAGGCATTTTAGCCCAAAACTGATACTCTCATGAATATACGTTATCAGTTGCAACCCTCTCAGCTACAAGGAGAGGACATCCTAGAGACAGGTAAGAAGGAATGGCTTTGTCAACAAGCCAATCCCTTCCCAGAACACAAACACAGTTCTCCATGCTCCCTGGATGTACAGCTTTGCAAGCTTTTGGAATTCCTCATGATCATGTGCACATGAGCATCTAACTATATGGCTGCTGCTTTCCCTATCCCAACCCCAAGTCGAAACACAGTATGACAATTCCTGTGGTGTCACACAACAAACCAACGTTTCCTTTATCATTGATAGTGATTTTAAAGCAGTTCATAATTAAATATGAGCACTTTGTACAATGACAATTACAATTTACAAAAACCAAAATCATACAACAAAAATTGCTGGAGTCTGATTTACAACATGAATTACGGTTTGAAATCATGTTTACATAAGTCTCAAATTTACAATTAAAAAAAAAAATCCATTCTGGGCTGGCTGTTACACCGCTGAAGCTGTAGCTCCTCACCCTTGTCATGTCGTACCCCTTCCTTAAAGTTGATGAAGGATGTAAAAGGTTCAGCAAAGTTGAGCTGCACTTTCTTCTGGAGACGAAAGTGAATCCGTGGCTAGACAAACAGCTTTACCACATATCATCAGCTGATGCAGAATCCTTTACAGAGGAAAACAAACAAGGCAGTAAGTGAAAGCTTCAAGATGCTAAAATGTACCACTTTCTGGGTACCGCAGAAGACAAAGTTTTATAACACTTATTTCTAGAACTTGCTTGTTTTGTTTTGTTTTGTTTTTTGGGGGGGGGGGTCGAGACAGGTATTCTCTGTGTAACCCTGGCTATCCTGAAACTCACTCTGTAGACAGGCTGAGCTCAAACTCAGAGATCTGTCTGCCTCTGCCTCTCAAATGCTGGGATTAAAGGCATATGCTAGCATGCCTGGGCATTACAGACAGTTTCAATCTACCATGTGGGTGCTGGGATTTGAACCCAGGTCCTTTGGAAGAGCAGCCAGTGGTCTTAACCACTTAGCCATCTCTCCAGCCCCAACTTACTTAGTTTTTAGGCTATATATGTACATATGTGAAATACTAATATTTTATGTTGTGTTAAAAATAAAAAAATCCTTTGGCCCAGGCCCAGCTCCACCCACAAAAATTTTCCATAAACAAATAAACAAACAAGTAAATAAATCCTTTGGTTTGGAAAAACACTATGAGGATGAACAAACAAATCATTAAACCAACAAAAATACTAAAAAGCTTCACCTAACTTACTTTAAAAATCCATTTTCATTCAATTTATTGCATTGTGGGAAGAAAAAAGGTTTGGGTGAGCTTCACGAGACCACAAAGCACATAAGAGCTGCACTCAGTGACTCCAAGGTAACAGCTGAAGGAAACCATGCCACTCAGCCACACTAAGACTTATAGAAAGGGACTTTAGCACTTCAGTGAGGGCTCTGGCTCAGGACTTGTGACAAAGATATTTTCAAGCAAACAAAATCCTTCATGGAGATGAATATTGTAAATTCTGCTGCTTTTCCTCACAAAACTCAGAATAAGCCGGGCGGTGGTGGCGCACGCCTTTAATCCCAGCAGAGGCAGAGGCAGAGGCAGGTGGATCTCTGGGTTCAAGGCCAGCCTGGTCTACAGAGCAAGTCCAGGGACAGCCAGGGCTGTTACACAGAGAAACCCTGTCTCGAAAAATAAACAAACAAAAACCCAAAATTCAGAATAATCCAAGATTCTGTCTGAGCTAACAGATTCTTAACTTTTAAGAAAAAAGGTGAAGGAAGGTCTTCTGAAGTTGACTGAGTGCAGAGGCTGAAAAAGAGACTTTCTTTTGAGAGAGAGGCAGCCACTCACCATGATTGTGTTCCCAGCCAGGGACTCTGGTATATACAGGGAGCAGAGCAAGCAGCACTGAGAGCCCTGGCCCCGAGTGTGTAAGGGAGCTGCTGTCCGGGGAGGATGTGCACTGGGCGGGGGGGGGGAGCAAAAATACAGTACTCACGGCATCATCATTTCTGTAAGGATTCAGTCTGTTGTAAACGGCTTCAATTACATTCCTCCTAAATGTTAAAGATGCAGAAAGTTACCCCTTCAGAAAAGAAACCACTGCTTAATAACACCCAGTCCAGTGTTCATTAAAACTGCAAAAAAGAATCTCACACTTTGAGGACATTTAGTTTTGTTTCTGCTGTCAGCACCAAGCCTGTCTTTAAGACAGATCTCTTACATATCCTAATGTTAAAGCAGGGGTACAGTTACTCTAAAACGGAGCTCGGGTAACACCCTACTGGTCTAGATAACACTAGAGCAAAAGTCATAGTTTATTTTACATACTTAACAAAGCACCAGCTGGTCTCTCTTCAAATGCTGATTTACTTACTATGTGCACGTGAGTGTGGAGACCAGTGGATAGTCTGCAGGAGTCTGTTCCCTATTTTTACTATAAGGGTTCCGAGGACAAAGGCAGGCCAGCATGCGGTGCAGGTGCCTTTACACAAAAGAAAACACAGCTCAGATGGCAAAAAAAAAAAAAAAAAAAAAGTGTCTACGTTACAAGCACAAGCAGAGGCCTTCACTGGGACCCCAGCATCTGCATGGTGGCCTGTTCGGAAACTTCAGCACTAGAGAGGAGACAGGAACAAGGGGAGCCCTGGAGCTTGCCAGTCAGCTATCTATTGGGTTCTGGGTTCAGGGAGAGACCCAATTTGAAAAATGAGAGTGACAGAGGAAGGCTTTCCACCTTATGCAACCTCTGGCCTCCCAGCACATATACCTGACTGAACACATACACGTGTGCACACACACATACACACTCAAAGTCTCTATGGCCCTACTCTATTTGAGCTGACTTACAGTGTACAAGTGAGCAAACCTCAATACCAATCTTAGTACATACTAGTTAAGAGAGGTACCACAGTTCAGGGTAGAGGAAACTTCAACATGTCCCAGCAAAAGAAACAATCCGTCATATACATTCTTGCTTTTTTTTTTAACACTCCTTCAAAAGACTTCCATCAAAACTGAAATGTTGAATACTTCCATGGCAAGTATAGGAATTAGTTTTTGAATACTCGTTTATTTTAAAATCTGGCCATGTAATGCACTACAGGCCATAATCTCAGACATTCAACTGAGGCAAGATTACTTGAGTCAGGAGCCAGCCTGGGCTATAGCCCATATCTTCAAAAGGGGGTGGGGGCACACCCCATTAGATCCTTAATGGCGGAGACTTTAGGTTTATTCACTAACACAAACACTCACATGTCAGTGCCACACACACACTCTAATGTAATGGTGCTTTTAAAACTACAGCCTCCACAATCAATTCTAAAATTGAAAGTAATTTTATGGACAGTTATATCAAAGACAGTCATATGGAAAGTTTTCAACAAACACGGGTTTCAACAGGGACTTTTACAATCCCTGATGGAAATGATCACAAAAAACTATAGCTACATGTACATACTATAGAAAATTAAAGAAATGGTCACAATATCCCTTTGTGTCAAAGCAGTGAATTTTTAAAAAAGAAAAACAAAAACAAAACCATTTGACTTCCATAACATATATTGTTAACTACAGACAGAAGCTTAGTATCTACCACAATTAGTATGGTTCTATGAAGCCATAGTAAAGGAAAAAAAGTGTCTACCCTTTCTGACACCAAACACTAATCAACAGCAAACTAAACAATGGAAAATAAGTAGAAACACTGGCCAGATTGAAGACATTCTTTAAAGTGTTAAGTCACACAAGAATTAACCATAAAAAAGAGATACTCTACCACTATTACTATAGATAGCCATTCACACTTTTGTAGTACCATATAATTTCATTTCAAATATTCACTGTATTACCTCATGTATTGTTTGAGGGAATTAATGCTACCTGAGTGTGCACTAAGGATGACCCTCGGTGCAATTACAAGCAGTGAGATCAACCACTGATCCCAAACAAGCACATTTCCTGAGAGTGAAGACACCAGAAGGACACTAGGAGTAAACGCACAGTTATCCACAGTCACAGGTCAAGGGGGTCGGACAATACTCACTTGCTCGCCAATTCGCCCCCTGGTGGGAGGCTGGGGATGTTCTCGCTGGCTAACGTGCGCATCACGTGGACTAAGTCAGGAACGCCTTCCCCCCTGCTTCTTTATGATTTCTGGGAATCAGAAGTACTTTTTTTGTAAGTGTTATCAAAACTCAATTTTTAAAACACTGAAACAATGGTATCTTAGGTTATCACAGACAATATTTACTTTTACTACACCTGAGATTTTCTAAACTAGTACAAAATAAGTTCACTGATCCTCGAAAGTTTAAGACCAAGGGATGCAGAAAAATGACAAAGTATTAACTTTGGTGAATGAAAACAAGATCAAATGTAAAAAGAAATACTTTGTGTTAATTTGATGTGTTACACAATCAAGGACTTGTGTGTACAAATGAAGATTTTCTTTTTTAGGAGGCTGACTAGTTTCTGTTGAGATTGACTCCTGTCCTTACACTAGATACAGGTTTTCTGTACTTTACCCTGTAAAATACATTGCACATATATAAATAAGTAAAACAAGCTGTTAAGCAATTTACTGACGACATACTAGTCTATCATTTTAACCTATATTTTTATTGTTGCAACATGACCTAAATAAATAGCACACACAAATCAATTATATACTTGAACATCACACGGCAGATCAATTTTCCTCTAAGATATCTTTAAATGATATAGAAATACAAAATAACATTCCCTTCATTTTTTACTTAAGCAAGGCTTTACTGAAAAAGGTCGAAATTTCTTGACAGAAAAAAAATCAGAACAGAGAGACTTTAAAAAGTATACAGCTGCATTTAAGATGGTTAGCTTCCACACATGCAGTGACTAGGTGGTCGCAGACGGGCACTGCAGACGCAGGTTATTCTTGCCGCAGAACGTCACGAGGTGCGAACACAGAGCCTTCCCCACTCTAAACTAAACACAAGATGCCACTGGAGGAGACTCAGCACATTCACTCAGTGCAAATTTCAGCCAAAGGCACTTGTAACTTTTTTGTTTCTCAACATTTACATTAAGAAATGGTATTTTCTTTGCCACTTGGGCAAGAAATTATTCTAGTTCTCCATCTGTAAACACCTCTGAAAATAACAACGCATATAAACACTTTTCATTCTGACCAAGCCTCCAAATATTATTTCACCATTAAAGGCACAAGTTAAAACAGACATTGCTACCCATAAAATCTTTTTAAATGGCTCACAATTGTCCTAAAATAAAGGCCAAATTTACCATCTATTATTTTTTGCCTTCTTTTCCTCTTAAAAAAAATTAACAAAATAAAGTAGTCTTAACTCTGAACAAAAAGCAAGGATCTCAGGTTTGGTTTGCCAAGTTCCTTTATTGTGTATCTTTAACATTTTGGCATATTGATTTTCTACATGGTTCTAGTGCTGAAAATCTACTATACAAAAATAAAGGGATTTGATGCTTACCTAAGCTACACAAGTTCACAATCTAAAAGTGTAACACACAACACAGGGTCTACTAAGCCAATACAATCATTTGGTTAGAACTCTAGATACAAGAGAAATGAACACTGACAAGTTCAGCCAATGATGGCTTCGATTCTAAATAAAAACCCCACTGTATTTGATGCAGCTTACATTTTCATTAAAATATAAGTTAGGCTATTTTAATTGTGAGGAATACAGGAAAATAAATTCTTTTAGGAATAATAAAAAGCTTTAGAAACAATGAGAATCTCTTCTTGATGTGGGACAATCATTTAAACTAACAATTACACTATCCCTCTTCCTTCGGCTGCTAGAAAAGTACTGAATGTGAAGAAAAATTATTTTAATTACTTTTGGACTATAATAGACTGTAAAAGACTTGGTGCTTTCATAAGAATATGTATGTCAAGAATTATATTTCAGTCGGGCGTTGGTGGTGCATGCCTTTAATCCCAGCACTTGGGGGGGCAGAGGCAGGTGGATCTCTGTGAGTTCGAGGCCAGCCTGGTCTACAAAGTGAGTCCAGGACAGCCAGGCTATTACACAGAGAAACCCTGTCTCGAACCCCCCCCCCCCCAAAAAAAAAGAATTGTATTTCATAAATGCAGACACAAACAAAATCTGTTCTTCCCTATCTTCCTTAATAAAGTTTAAGGAATTCTCATTTCCCTCCACATTAGCAACTTATCAAGGAATGAGGCCAGCGGCAGTGAGGAGACGGTCACATACAGGTGAGTATAATCTCCAGTTGCCTAAGGACCCAAGTGCAACAGTGGTCTGGTTTCATGCGGAAGCACATTTTCATCACCCCCTTCACTGAAGGTGGACACAACAGGACAAAGGGGAGCTTTGTCCTTCCCAATGCTGCAGACAGAGAGGCCAAAATGTTGAAAGCAAATAAAATGAGGCTGAGTAGGTGATAGCAATTTAGTCAAGGCAAGTATTTAAAGAAAGAAAAGGCGTCTGGTGTCTTGTTTTAGTATCTGTGCATCTTCATTTAAGACATACATCATTTACAGTGTGAAAGAAGTTACAGTCTTTCTATACCTTCAAATAGCAGCAGCTTTAACTAACATTATTTTCTCTCTAGTTGCATCTTATCAGATCTAAAAAATACCATACTTAATTTATGGGCACATTACCTCCAAGTGGATGGCATAACACTCGAACATAGCAAAAATATCGACTGTTAATGTAAACTCTGCCCAGGTGGCAACTTTCACTTGATAGTATGAAATATAAAACTTATTATAATAAAATTATATGTAGTGAATGTTTGATAATGCCACCAAAAACTTAACTTTAAAATAAAGCACACTTAAAAGAAAAACAGCAATTCATTTCTAAAAACTGCAACTCATTTCATAGTAAAGTACTAAGGTACTTATTACTTCTTTATACCAATAAAATGAATGACCATATTAAAGTGCTAAAACAGCAACATAAACTTACTCCTATACATATTTTTGGTTTCATATTTTTCTACTAATCAGCAATTTAGACCAATCACTGTAACACTCTAAGTATTTTTAACTTTACTGTTTTATCTACAAATAACATTAAAATAACTTAAGATGTGAAAAATTACAAGACCTTTGAAAATAGTGGGGACAATCCATTGACTAGTGCACTCAATGAATGAAACTCCTAACCAGTGCAAACACAGACATGACCATCAAGGGAAGGAGGGAGAGTGACAGGGACAAAACCTTCTCAGGTCTCCCTAGATAGACTTACAACCAAAACAAGCGTGGGTCTGACAGACAGGTTACAAATGATATCACACAATAAAAAGGGAGAAAGTAAAAATAAATGCGCACTAATTTTAATAATGAAGACACAAAGGGATGCAGTAATGTAGTAGGGCAATGCTGGCATGCCCATTATGGTATCAGGAGAGCCAAATGCACGGAAGTGTTGTTTCTGCTTACAGGGTCTGTATAATTGACGTGTCTATTGTATATGCTCACACAGTGAACCTAGCAACTGGGGAGACAATGCTTCCAGTTATCCTTAGTAAGCAGCTTCCCCAAAGACCAAGTGAGGGCTGGGGTGTGGCTCAGAGGGAAATCCTTGCATTCTGTGCAAGAGAACGTAAATGTGGTCCCCAGTTCACAACCAACCAACCAACTAAATAAAGATTAATTTCTCCAAGTATTTAAAAGCATCACATTTTCTAAGATACAAACATTTCCCATTTTTTCTAAAATAATCTGCAGAAACATCAGAACCATACTCCTAGAATTCCAGACTATTTTTTAAAATTTCATCCGACAACTCCTGCCAGATCTGTGTTGTCAGGTACAACGGCATATGGCCTCAGGAGAGAAGCTGTGAAACAGCTAAGAACTAAATTTTAAAAGCTGTGTATACCACAGCTGTTATTTGCCATTTTGACCTTCAAATTATCAAACAAACCAACAACAAAACAAAACCACCCAAAAACTAACCAACCAAACACAGGCAAATAAAAACATTCCAGAGATTTTAAGTTAATGCACATATCTTTTCACAGGAAGAGGACATACTCAAACACAGGACAAATCAGGTTTTCCTGGCATGAAATTACTCATGCCAGTGAGTTCAAGAATTTTAGAGCCACACTTCAGTCATTTAGAACAGAAGTTTCCTAACCATAACACACAAGGCCAGGGGCACACACCTAAATGGTTACTACAAAACGTCCTTGCCACTTTTACACACTAAGTACTACATGTTAAAGGCATGGAACAAACTAGAGAGTCTAAAATGTTAGACTCTGATTGTGTTGAAGTTTTGTTTTTAAATAAAACTACTTAGTTTTTGTTAAATGATCCACCTTCTACTCTGCATTCCAGGTACTTGTCCAGCTCTGCCTCCTTCTTCACGGCCTCTGCTGAGACTCTAGGTGCATTTGGAAAACAGATCAAAATCACACTCATGTTGTCTCGACTTCCCTAGGAAGAAAAAGGTCAAGAAAATATTTGGTTTTCCTTTTATTTTTTAAAACCTTGAGAATCTTTACAACTTGCCAATTGTAACTACATTGTTTCTAGTAAAAATGTTATTTTTAAGGAGAAAAAGGTATGTGTGTGGGAGGACAGCTGCCTCCACATAATATATTAAATTTTATAAGCAGCACTCCAGAAGAAAGAATTATTACAAGCTACATCCACTGTGTGAATCACTAGCGAAGGGTATATAAAACAAAACTATTCCTACAAAATCTCTGGAGGCCACTTTGCTTGAAGCCCCCCTACCACGTATGTATCATATAGCCGCACATGCCACGTAATAAGGCAGAGGGTGCCAGCACACTGGTCCTTACTGCCCATTTCACACATTTACACATTGTGTGGTGTTAATTTGTTTCTAAAGGAGAAATATGCACTCAAAAAGAAAACTAGATGAAGTTTATACTTTTATAATTTATATCCTATATAAATTATATAATAAAAATACTAATTTAATTTAGAAAGTACATTCAAATTAAACTGCTGTAGTGTATCGATAGCCTCCTTGTACTTTTTTTACTTTTAGTATTTAATTCAGCTATATGGAAAAAGTAATCTTTTTTTTTTTAATTTTTTTTACATTTATTTATTTATTATGTATACAGTATTTGCTCTACATATATGCCGGGGCAGCAGATCTCAATGTAGATGGCTGTGAGCCACCATGTGGTTGCTGGGAATTGAACTCAGGACCTCTGGAAGAACAGCCAGTGCTCTTAACCTCTGAGCCACCTCTCCAGCCCGGAAAAAGTAATCTTATACACATTAAACAACAAATAATTCAAACAGTTTAATATCAAAGACAGACTCTTATGAGGAAAATTATAAATGTGGCAAATGCTAAGGCACTAAATCATTTTAAAACAGCATAGGAAAAAGTATAATTTGAATAATTTATTAAAATCCAAATGTAACAATTTCCCAAGTTTTCATTTTGCTAACATAATTTAATTCTCAGTACTATACAACGAATCTAACGAAAGGCTGCTGAGTTCATGCACACCCTCAGGAGGACGAGGATCATATGCGCCTTCTTGTTCTGTTCTCCAAGATTCAGAAACGGAGAGCATCCTGCCAGACTTACTCTGTTGCCCTTTAAAAAATGTTGAGTCAGATATAGACCTTTAAACTCATGGAGATGGTTAGATAGTAGAATGTTAAAGTCAGGGGCCAAATATGTATAAACTGGACATTGGGAAGGTATACTGGGCCATTTAACTCTCATAAATGTGGCATATTTATATCTGTTGTTTTGTATAATACTTACTGTTATAAGAGAAGGAACCATCTGTTGGACTGAAAGGGGAAACTTCTGGGGGGAAGAGGGTGGAAGGGCGGGATAGGAAGGGGGAATAGGGAGGGATTTGTTACTGAGATGTAACTTGAAGAAAAAAAAAAGTATTTAAAAAAAAAAGAAAACTGGATGCTACATAAACTTTACTTCTAACAGAATCCAGATTTTACACTGACCTGGGTGTGTGGGTATATAAACTTGTTTTCAAATAGTAAGGTAACAAGCATCACTGAGAAAACAGAACAGTGTGGTAGAAACATGATGCTAAGTCAAGGACCCAGAGTTTCTATCTGCTTCATTGCAAATTAAGTTGTGTAATATTGTAGGAGTTCTAAGTTCTCCAGGAAAGCTAGGAGCGTGTATTGACTACATATGATCTATCATATCAGTGTAGAGTATCCACACACAGGTATGCATCCTAACGTAAATCTTTAATAGTCCTGTAGGTTAGATACTCTATTTTATAGCTGAGAGGCCAAACAACTCGTTTAAGACTGAAGAGTACAAAATAACAGAGGTAAGAGTTGATCCCAGGTCTGTTTGACTCTTAAGTCCACAGAACCTTCTCTGGCTTCAGCTTCCTCATCTGTAAAATAAAGGGCTCAGCTAGCTTATCTATGTACACAATCCCATTTGATCCTCCCAACAGCCCCACTAGACAGGGTGATCTCTGTTCTTTTTTTTGTATAACAATTGACTAGGAACTTACCTTGGGTCGGTCACAGGCTCTCAACACCAATCCTACTGACTCCACATCTCAGGCTGTTTGTACTGCACCGTACTCAATGCTCACCAAATTCCTTTGTACTAATGCTACAGACTCACTGAACTAGAGTTCCAAGGCATTTCTACAACCGACAGATGCTGAGCTCCAAACTTTCCCACCCTCTTTCTCATGCGCTGGGATAGAATCTTTACTATGGTATTTTTCTACAGTGCTGAAAAGCCTAAGTACTCGTGTTTAAAGACCAAGCATTTAGATACAACTCTTGCACACACAGATGGCGATAACTAGCTAATTTCTAATAAAATGCTCCTTTATTTTCACAGTTAGTAAAGAGTATCTTGTAATTGTGTCAAAAACTTATTTTTGAGATCTACAGGCACTAAGATGATTAAAAGGGAACAGTAATAATTAGTGGCATAAAGCTGACTGAAGAACAACAAAAGTCTAGCTACCTTATACAAACAGGTGTCGACTACTTCATTGCAAACTTTCTCCAGGTCATCGGTGACTTCGAGTCTGGACCTCACAAAGTCACAGAGCTCCTCGTTTCCCATGACATCCCAGATGCCATCACATGCAAGAATAATGAACTGATCATCCTCTTCAGACCTTTCAATGTCATGGACTTCCGGCTCTGGTGAGACGAGCTGCTCGGTGGGACCTTTTCCATGGACACACTTGTAATCAAAGTCCCCAAGAGCCCTCGATACAGCCAGAGAGCCATTGACTCGCTGAATCATCACAGAACCCCCTGCGTTCTGAATTCGTTCTTTTTCCAGCGGATTACTTGGCTTGTGGTCTTGTGTGAAAAAATGAACTTTCCTGTTCCTACAAAGCAAACCTCTCGAGTCTCCACAGTTAATGAAATAAGTATGTTGGGGAGAAATTAAGACACCCACAGCTGTTGACCCACTTCTGTCTGCACCATGCTTCTTCTCGGACATAACTCTCATGTGTTCATCAATCTCCAGAAACCCTGTTCTGATTCCATTCTTTACATCTTCCACAGAGGGCGCTCCTGCAGACCCTTTAAAATCCTGGTTGTTGGTGATGTGATCTAACAAATGCTCACAGCAGTATTTGGCAACCTGAGATCCAGCATGCCCGTCATATACGGCAAAGAATGACCATGTCTCAAGTCCACTTGGCAAACCAATCACAGCCGTATGCGCGTCCTCCATTTCAACACGCCAGCCTTGCATGCTGCTTAGGCCGTATCTCAACCCATTCCCCTGCCCCTGGGCATTATGCTTTTCCATCTTTGGCTTGTCTAAAAATGCTCCCATTATGACTTGATCCTCTAGGTCTGTAAAGGAAGAGAAATAAGAAAGTCAGTAACTATCTTTGAAAGAAAACATACATCCAACAGTCTTTATGAAGATTGCAAGATATACGAGGAAGCTGTAAAATCTCACAGGGTACAGCCATAAACATTGTTTTGCTGACTTGGGATGTAGAGATTAACAAGAAATAGAAAGGCCCATCAGGTACAGCTCAACTAGACAAGGAGCAGAGGGAACTAAGTCACCAGGAATAGGAGAGCTTGTATGCCTCTCTGTGATACCAAGGAGACCCAGAAGTGACCATTAATTTACATGAACCATCAGGATTGCAGGATGCATTCTACATGTGCAATCTTGCAATTACGTTGTGTGTCAATCAAGAAAAATACAAATTAATTCACAGAACATACAACAATCTACTACTTTAGGTACTTTGGCTGAATATTCAGGAATTTTGAGAGTTTGATTCCAAGCTATTTAGTTTTGTTTCCACAATTAGAAACCTCCGTAAGGGCATTTTTACTCACACTAGTGAGTAGTTACTTACACTAGTCCAAATTTTCAGTGTTTATTTTAAACCCCAGCACATTCATTCTCCTTAGACTCCCCTGCCTCACCTCTACTATCAGAAAAAAAAAAACACACCTGTATCTATCCTTTAAAGTCTAATTCAAATTCTACCCCCTTCAGACCTCTCAGTCTTTGACAAAACCAGTTATTAAAGGAGTCAGCTTCAATTTTGAAGTTGCAATACATTTTAATGACAAATTTTACTATACACAATAACAAAATTAATCTGGTAATTAAGCTAATGGCAATAACATGTATCATCATTATATTTTAAGATCACTAAGATGGCCAAGTGTGGTGGCGCACTCTTTTAATCCCAGCACTTGGAAGGCAGAGGCAGGCAGATCTCTGTGAGTTCAAGGCCAGACGAGTCCAGGACAGTCAGAGATATTACACAGAGAAACCCTGTCTCAGAAAACAAAACAAAACAAAACAACCAAACAAAAACCCCAAAAAACAAAATAAAACAAAAAACCCCACTAGGTATAAATCCTAAGAGAGATTCAAAGGGTCTAGTTTGGCTCATCTTTTAACTTTTTTTTGTTTTTCCGAGACAGGGTTTTTCTCTGTGTACCCCTGGCTGTCCTGGATCCATTCATTCTGTACACCAGGCTGGCCTCAAACTCACAAGAGATCTGCCAGCTTCTGCTGAGTTTGTCTCATTTAATCCTTTGCCAATACTTACCCAAATCCCTCGCCTGGAGTGGACCCACACAGGCACACAGCAGATCAAGATTTAGGCTGGCCCTTGCTCAAGCAACATTTTAGTAATGCAAAGAATTCAGTCCAAGTAATCAAATGAGTCACAGACTAAAGAAAATTGTAAAGTAGAATACAATACTGAAGAGAGAAAAGAGGTAGAGGAGATGTGTATAATAAGGTGAAGGTATGATATGTCGAGATCAATAAGCATAAAGTTCTGACACTAGGGGATTGATTAGACATACCAGTAAATGATAAACTCAAAGAGAAATGGTATAGAAAATTCCTTAAGTTATTAATAAAGAATTTTGTTTTACAGCAATTACCTCTTCCACTTTTTCCTTTTACTGACCAATACACAGGGATAGAAAACTGAACTAACTCCTCTTGTGTGCGTGCACACACATACACACACTGTAAAACACAAAAGATTAAATTTTTAAAATTCTCATGTTAAGGCATATCAAAGTTGCAAATCATTGGGGGAAAGAAATCAGAGGGAATACATAGAGTATAAAAGCTAGGTGTGATGGTTCATGCCTATAATCCCGGTAGAGGCAGGTGGATCTCTTTAAAGAGTTTCAGAAAAACCCCTACCACCCACCCCCACCTCCAACAAAAAATATATAAGCAACGAGAGAAGATATTAGTGAGTTATTACAGGCTTAGAAGTAACGTCATCAGGTGGTGGTGCTGCTGCACGCCTTTAATCACAGCACTAGGGAGGTAGAGGCAGGCGGATATTTGTGAGTTCAAGGCCAGCCTGGTCTAAAGAGTTGGTTCCAAGACAGCAAGGGCTACACAGAGAAACCCTGTCTCAAAAACCCAAAAAGGAACATCTCACATTTATTGGGTGCATGTGAGGGAGGGGTATCAGCCAAGCACTATTGGAAAGTTTTATGAATGTATTAATGTTTTTACATCTTTATGCCAATATTAGCATATTATACCCCTACCTCACTAAGGGAGAAATGAGCCATTTAGTTACCTACTATACTAAAGGCCAACAACAAGTTGCCTCATCTGGGTGTTAATTCCCTTAGCTAGGCCATACTAGCAGCTGATCTGAATTTCAAAACAAAATGCTATGGTAAACATTACTCAAAATGAAACCGACCTCTACACTGAAATTTTCACTCATGAAAGGTCAACTGTTGCCTGTTTTGCCCTGTAGTGCTAGGAACCAAGCCCAGGACCTAGTATATGATACACGATCTATAACAAAGCTACATCCCTAACCCTTCAGGGGCTTGTGGCTTTCACTATTCAAAGCTAATGTAAAAATCTACTAGTCATGAGGTTTAATTCACTAAGAATGAAACTGGATAGTAGTTTTAACAAGCTTTATATATTTTACCGTTGGCCTTCTCTAAGAACTAGCAAACATGGGAACACTTGACTGATCTTTTAAAACTAGAATAAATAAATAAGGAAATACTCTTTATACTCTACTATACATCCCTACATAACTCCGTATTAGCCCTTAAATAACTAAGTATTATCCATTTTGGACAGTCTTTAGAAAACTGAATCAAACTCCACAAGTTATTTGTTTGCCTGTGGACACAGTTAAACAAAACAATAATCCCCTGGGTTTCCATGTTAAACAGACACATGGAAATCATGTGTGGGAAATGGTACTCTTAGCAAACGGCACTGCATTATTCTTTTCTTGCTTTGATGATACTCTTAGCAAACGGCACTGCATTATTCTTTTCTTGCTTTGATGGTACTCTTAGCAAATGGCACTGCATTATTCTTTTCTTGCTTTGTTTGTCCCCCCCCCCCCCCTTTGGTTTGTTCAAGACAGAATTTCTCTGTGAAACAGCCCTGGCTGTCCTGGCCTCTAACTCTGTGGTCCTCCTGCCTCTGCCTCCCAAATGCTGAGATTACAAGTGTGCAGCACACCATAGTCTTACCTCAAACCCTACTTGCTGTGAGAAGCAGTTCTTAGTGTGGACATTTATGGCAGGGGTTGGTAAGATCAACGATATATTCAAATAACAAAAGAGCAGTGCTTAGCTGGCATTCCAACAGGAGGGCTGCTGGGAGCTACAGGGCCTTTGATATGCATTAAAATAGATTTAGTTATAAAAACTGGGCTATCCGGAATATCTGTGTAAGTGATAGGAATGTAAAAGTAGAAAGAGAATTCATAGAGAAGTTCATGTGTAGTAAGAGACAAGAAGCTTTTCCCAGGTAAAGAGTCGTCCGTCCCCCCCCACCTCAGGGCACCAGCTAAAGGCATAGGAAGCCCTGCACGACATGGCAGTGTCTGAACTACATGCAGGAGGATAGGGAAATAGAAATGCACTAGTGCCACCAAATATCTACATTTTACACAGCTGACCAGTGCTTATGTACAGATGAACTTTGTCCTCAGAGGGTCAGCTGGCTTCTGAAGTGTATAATAACAGTATGAGGAACACATGAACAGCTGCAGTTCTGTGAAGCAACACACACTGCCTGCAGTCACACCTCTGAAAAGGATAATTTAGATCACACAAAGCAGCTTTAATTTCCCAAGCCATGATTAATTAAGGCAACTACCTCAAGCTTATCCACAGAAATGAGAAAGAAGTGCGTAAAAACTCAAAAAATTGGGAGGAAAGAGCTAGGGAAAATAAAAAAAATAGCATACTTATAGTTACAAACTTAATTCTGATATAAATGCAGAAGCAATCTATCAAAACCTATTTTATAAACAAGAAACAGAGATAAGGCTGAGAAAAGGATCCAATTTCTAGATTTGTACTCCAATTCTACACATGCCATCACATGTACATGGAAATAACGGAGTATGAAGTGTCCAAAGTTTTCAGAACAAACAAACAACAACCAAAAAACTAACCAACCAAAAAATCCGACTTCCTTCAGAGTTAACATTGTTCCCTGCCTATAAGTCTGTATGTATAATTTCATAAACCCTTATACTTCATGAGGGAAAAAAAATCTAAAATTGTAATTAAAGGCCACCCCCCCAACACACACAAAACCAATGTGTAACATCTTAGACATAGTTAAGAAAAGTCACAGATGTGGGTGTATTAGCTACAAAATCAGAAGCCCCCCACCAAAATGACACTGAATGAAGCCGTCATTTTTTTTTTCCTTCGAGACAGGGTTTCTCTGTGTAGCAGCTCTGACTGTCCTAGACTCGCTTTGTAGACGGGGTTGGCCTCGAACTCAGAGATCTGCCTGCCTGTGCCTCCAGAATGCTGGGATTAAAGGCGCGCGCCACCACACCCCACTAAGGTTGTCAATTTTTAAAAAGGCATTCAGGAAAAGCCGGGCGGTGGTGGCGCACGCCTTTAATCCCAGCACTTGGGAGGCAGAGGCAGGCGGATCTTTGTGAGTTCGAGGCCAGCCTGGTCTACAAAGCGAGTCCAGGACAGCCAGAGATATTCACAGAAACCCTGTCTCGAAAAACCAAAAAAAAAAAAAAGACATTCAGAAAATATTTTTTCTGGAGATGAGAAACAGAGTTGCAATGGAGATGGATATGGAGTGGTGGTGAGCAAATGTGATTAAATTCCTTTCAGAACTCATCCTGCCTCATATATTTTTATTCTAATAGAGACTGTTCCTTGTCCATGATAAACTCTACTGTGAGAGTTGTAGTCTAGGCTTAGAAGAATTTTAGATGATTTTCTGGGCTCCCAGATTATTATCTTCCTTGTCTCCTTCACGTCAGTATCTTTCCAGTGGAATATTGACTGGCTGACTTCTTTTGGAGGCCAGCGTTCCAGCACAGTAGCCCTGCCTAGCCTGAACTTGCTATGTAAGTAAGGCCAGCCTCAAACACAGAGATCCTTGAACTCAGTTTCATGAGTGCTGGGGTTAAACGTGTGCTACATCAGGCCTTGGAGTGTGGTATAAGTGCTACTGAAGTCACCACTGAAATCTTCACGTAAACTCTTCTAGCTTTCCGCCTGCCTCTCTTTTTCTTTTTAGTTAACATGAAAAGTTTATATTCTGAAGTGGTACCTGGCCAGGTTCCTCCACAATGCTTTATCGAAATCAATTCATGTTCTTATTTTGTGTATGGGTTTTCGGCCTGACATAAGTCTGTGCAACACAAGTCTGCCTCGTCTTCACAGAAGCTAGAAGAGGACATACATCAGATCCCCTGGAACTGGAGCTACAGACAGACAGCTATGTGCTAGTGTGTAGGTGCTGGGAACTGAATACGGGTCCTCTGGAAGAGCAGTCCAGCTGCTATGTAACTAACTGCTCACAGCACTTTTCAATACTATGATTCCCCTGATTTTCATACTACTCCTGGATCCCCATCCTCATCTTCTTGGGAGGCTTACCCTCATTTCACCAGCCATTAGGTACTGGCACTCTTCAGGCTTCTTCCTAGACCTTCTTCCATATGCTGCCTCCCTAAGCTCTTCCATCAAGTCTCATGGGTTATGCTTCTTAAATATTTAAAACCTTATCCAGCTTAAAAAAAAAATCAAAACTTAAATCTCCAAGCTACCATTATAATCAGTGCAGTAATATCAACTTTTAAATTTTATCCTTTTGCATGCGTAGCTGGCACTATTCCACAATGAACTCTTTGTGTTTGAGTGTTTTGCCTGCACTGTTGTTTCTGCACCATGTGAGAATTCCCACTGAGTGCTGGAATCAAACCTGGGTTCTCTGGAAGAGCAGTGCTCTAACCATTGTACCATCTCTCCAGTTCCTGAACTCTTTTTTTTTTTTTTTTAAAGATTTATTTATTATGTATACAGTGTTCTGTCTGCAGGTATATCTGCAGGCCAGAAGAGGGCACCAGATTTCATTATGGATGGTTGTGAGCCACCATGTGGTTGCTGGGAATTGAACTCATGAAGCATGACCTCTGGAAGAGCAGCCAGTGCTCTTAACCGCTAAGCCATCTCTCCAGCCCTCCTGAACTCTTAATACACCCAGAAAACAAAATCATAATTTATAAAGAAGTAAGAAAATAGCCAGGCGTGGTGGTGCACACCTTTAATCCAAGCACTCAGGAGGCAAAGGCAAATGGATCTCTGTGACTTTGAGGCCACCAGCCCTGTCTATATAGCAAGGCCCCAAGACAGCAAGGAACACACAGAGACCTTTCTCAAAAAAATAAAAATCAGAATAGAAATATACTTTTATATTAAGATGAAAGTTATGTCTAGGGCTGGTAGGATGGCTCATTCGTTAGAGGGGCTGGCTACCAAGCCTGATAACCAGAATTCAAACCTCAGAAGCCAACTGGTAGAAGGACAGATCTGAATGAACCCTGCAAGTTGTCCTCAGATCTCCACATGCATGCCATATGTGACTCACCCTACATACATAAATGTAGTTTTAAAAAAATTGTATGCCTGTCTAATACATTATATTAGACAGATCCTTTTACCTTACTGTCTAACTTCCCTTGCTGGCAAATTAAGCAATTTTATTTGCTTGCCAATTAGCTTGTTCTAGGTAATGTTTAAAAAGATAAGGTAAAAAACAGAAATAAGGTTTGAAGAACATAAACACCATAGAACAATATAAGCAGTATACAAATCTTGTCAATAAAATCCTTTTTAAAAGCTGTTACTATTAGCTGGGCAGTGGTGGCTCACATCTTTAATATCAGCACTTGAGAGGGAGAGGTCAGCTAGGTCTGCAGAGTGAGTTCCAGGACAGCCAGAGCCACACAGAAACCTTGTTTCAAAAAAAAAAAAAAAAAACTCAGAAAAATAAAACCTGTTACTCTTAAAATTGTGGCATTATTTTACTACAAAAAGATCAATTTTTGAGTTTTTTTTAAGTAACAAAAACTCAAGACAGGCAACAGTAGCAGCAATATGGACCCTCACCGTTGTTGACTCCCCCTCCTCTCCCCAGCCACACACCCCCTGGAGTCTCTGCTGCTGCCAGTAACAAGGATGAGCTCATTTCACCCACTTTCCCACCACAGTATCTATGCCCTGTCATTTCATAAGGAGAACATTACCACTAGATTCTAATTAGCAGCATAAAATCTTAGGCTTTAGTCCAATTTTGAGTCCATATGGCCGTTTCATCTCAAAGCAGCAAAATAAAATGATACCTGTTATGGGCTGAATCAAATAGCTCCTGAAATTGCCAGGTCTTAATCCTCTGCTGCCTAATTTGGAAGTCAAGAAAAGATGGTCTTTGCAGATATGATTAAATTGGGAACTTGAGATGGGAAAACAATCCTGGATGATCTGCATCTAATACAGCCTCATGTCCTTAGAAGAGTTAGGAAACATCTGGCACACAAGTCACCTGACAGAACAGAGAAATCTTTAGATGGTCACCTTGGTGCTTGGAGTGATGTGCCTACAAGGCAAGGAATAGAATGCTAGCAGTCACAGAAGGTGGGGAAAGCAAGGAAAAGATTCTCCCAAAACCACTGGAGTGAGTACATTCCTGCCATACGTTGACTATGACCTAGAGAAACCTACTTTATACTAGAACTGTAAGAGGAAAATTAGTCTAAACTGCTTTAAACCACCAAGTTTATAATAACATTAAATCAGCCACGAATACTGACATAATGCCTAGTAGTCAAGTCCTTCTAAACTTGGAACAAGTTAGTAATCTGCAGTAATTTTAATAAGCAACAGGAGAAAGCCAGTGGGGATCAAGTTCCTACCTGTCCAAAACTAAGAGGACTAGCTATCATATCCTTCAAAGAAGGGTCATCACAAATTAGTCTAATAAATTCACTCTGCCAATTTGAATTCCAAGGGAGAAGATATGAATGATGCCCAGACAGTCTGACAAGCAGAGAGTTATCTAGTTACACTATTTTGGGGTAAACAATAGAGAAAATTAGTAACCTTTAAATAGAAAACAGAAACAAAATTAGTGGGACCACGAAGCTAGAACTGATCTGGAAATTTCCTACCTACTGCTTAGCACTCACAGTGCTGGGAGACGGTATGAATGCCAGCAGCAGAGAAAGATCATCAATAGATTTACTCCATGGTGGTCCCTGCATATACAAAGCCAACCTCTCAGGTAAGATGTGTGCACTGGTGTAATAACGCAGGACTGGGGGCAATCAACCACTTTCTGATTGGATCTGAGGCTCACTCCACTGGAGGGAAGTGATGCCAGGTGTTATAAACCTGGACAAGAGGCCAGAGCAGAAGAGGTCACTGATCCTAGGGTAGTAGCTCTCAACCTGTGGGTCACAACTTCTCTAGGGGTTCAATGACCCTTTCTTTCATGGGGGTCACCTTGGAAAACATATTTAGATTACAATTCATAACAGCAGCAAAATTATAGCTTTGAAATAACAAAAATAACTTTACAGCTGGGAGTCACCACAACATGAGGAACTGTATTAAAGGGTTGCAGCACTAAAATGGTTGAGAACCACTGCCCTAGGGGGAAGCTTCCTACTGTAGTTTTCCTAAATTCTCTTGTCAAACTGTCTTTATATATTTGTGTTTATACCCAAAGGCTAAAGTCACTCTTGGTCTGGGTCTGGTCAGAGAAACATCTGTTTGTAACAGGCATCAGTCAAGGCAGACATAGCCAGTCACAATGCTGACAAAAGCACTGTGACAGCTGAGCGCTCAGCCCTAACTGGGATAACGTTTCTATCATGCTCCCTCCCTGCCCCAGCCACTGCCAAGGCTCAGGGAACACTGAGGAAGAGGAGGAGGAGAGGATGTAAGAGTCAGAAGACAGGGAGCAGTGCTGTGTGGTTATCTGCAGGGGACCAAGCAGTCAACGGTCTGGCACACACAGAGTGGCTTATGAGCCTCCCGTTCTCAGCTGAGGAGCTTCTGGTAACTGAGGGCCGCTGGTAGGGTGCCCACGGCTGGGGGATGGTCTCACATAAATGTGCACTAACTGGCTCAGTGGGTTATTAAAAAAATCAAAAAGATGACAGGGCATTACAGAGGGAGGAGGATCTGGGGGTAGAGGGATTTCACTTAGATATGATCATGTGTAAAATTGTCAAAAAATATTCCAAGAAATTATGGAACCTAAATATATAAATTCTGAAACAGTACTCAAGAATGTTGACCTTGGTTTACTCTAAAAAATGAAAGAGCTGGGTGTGATAGCACACGCCTTTAATCCCAGCACTTGGGAGGTAGAGGCAGACGGATCTTTGTGAGTTCAATGCCAGCCTGGTCTACAAAGTGAGTCCAGGACAGCCAGGACTACACAGAGAAACCCTGTATTGAAAAACCCAATAAATAAAATAAAATAAAGAAAAGAAAACTAAATTACTTATCCATAAAAATTTTTTAAAAACTTGTTTTGTGAAACATAAGAAATAGGAAACAAAAAAGAAGCACTAACAAAACTAAGTATAAATTCAGGAGATGAAAAACACAACAACATCTTAGATGGCATGAAAAGACTTAGGAGAAGCAAACAATCTGAGTAGGGAAAAGAAATGAGAAGAGTACCCAGCCAAGTGACCCCGGCAGATGGAGAAAGGGGTAGACTAAGCAGGCCCAGTGCCTGTGTGTGACAGTGCTGCACGACTGTCCCCAAAAAGTTCACTCAAGAGCTGCACAGTCCAGTTAACAACAACAGACAGTCTCAGAATGTTTTCATGTTTACAGTTTATTGTTGGGCTGCACACATAGCTACTTGGCGGCATATGCCTGAGAGGTGTTATTAATTACAAAAGAAATTCAAATTTAGTAAAAACTGGCCAACACCAAAGCATAATTTGATGAAAATAATAAAATTCAGTAGTATAATGATTCAGACAAACTTAACATGACCCCTCTTCAAGAGACAAATCAGTGTGGCTTCAGATTTCTTTGCAATATCAAATAGGCAATGATGAAACAATGTTTGTAAATTTGTGGCTAAAGAAGCATATTTTAACAATTCTGTATCTTTCTGTAAACATGCTCATTAACAGATACAAAAAATATCAACTTAAATTATGATTATAAATCACCAAGCAGCATTCATTTAAGAAACATAGCTATGGGCCAATATTAGAGATTATATCAATTATAGTATTTCTTTAAAAGTTCAAATAAGCCAGGCGTGGTGGTACACACCTTTAATCCCAGCACTCAGAAGCCAGAGGCAGGTGGATCTCTCTGAGTTCAAGGCTAGCCTGTTCTATAAGGTGAGTCTAGCACAGCCAGGGCTACACAGAGAAACCCTGTCTGAAAAAACCCAAAAAACAAAAGTTCAAATGAGCCTTTAATATTAGCACTCAGGAAGCAGAGGAAAGCAGGTCTCTGAGAGTTTGATCTCTGAGTTTAAGGCTACTCTGGTCTACACAGGAAGTTCCAGATTTGCAAAGAGCATTTAAAAAATTTTTTTTCAAAGGAAAAAAAGTGTAAGTATAGCATACCCTAAAAGATACCTGATAAAACTCATTCTTTAAGTAATTCATATTTAAGGTCAACTATCAAACACTGATCAGAACAATTCCTAGGGGAAAAAACAGTATATTAGTCCTATTACTTAGCAATGTCTAGAAAGACTAGTCAATACAGTTAGATAGAGATGTAAATTATAACAGATCAAATTGTTGCCAACAACTACTGAAAACCTAACATTTACACATGAAAAAAAATTATGAAATTATAGGGGCATAGAAAAATCTTAAGAATACTATCAACAATTGTCATTTAGAAAATTAAGAGAAAATGGCAATAAAAATAAGAAATTTTCGTGGTTGGAGAGATGGCTCAGTGGTTAAGAAAGAGCACTGGCTGTTCTTCCAAAGAACCAGGGTTCAAATCCCAGCACCCACATGGCAGTTCACAGCTGTCTGTAATGGCCAGGTGTGGCGGCACAGACCTTTAATCCCAGCACTCCCCTACCCCCCACCAGCAGGGGATCTCTGTGAGTTCAAGGCCAGCCTGGTCTACACAGTGAGTCCAGGACAGCCAGGGCTTGGTACACAAAGAAACCCTTTCTCAAAAAAAACAAAAAGAAAGAAAGAAAATTTCAAACTGGGTGTGGCAGCACATGTCCATTATCCCAGTATATGGGTGGCTGAAGTAGGATATAGAGTCCAAGGCCAGCCTGGACAACACAAGACCCTGCTGCAGAAATTTCAGAAAAGGGAACAAATGAGGACCTGTAAGGAGACATTAGATAAGAGGCTTTCCGGAGACAGATGATTATAAAGACAGCTGTCAACAATCTTAGTGTGCTGTAAACTCAATACAATCACTAACAGGCCTTTGGTTCCCAGACCCTGATGAAATTTCAAAATACATGTTAGGGGTGGGGGAAGAGAGAAAGAAAGTGGATGGTGGGCCCATTCTCAAGGTATTTAAGTGGCAGTGCTGAAACAGAAAAAACTGACAGTGAAATAGAACTGAGATTTCAGGGAGGGATTAGGAGAACAGGTTCAGCGCCGGTGACAAAGCCACCCTTCTCCACCCCTGCAGTGGGAGGCCAGCTTCCACCTTATAAATAATACAAGAGTAAAGATCTATATCCCAAATTTAGTGATAAATTCTAGCGTACCAGTACACCTAGAAGGGTCTCTATACTCCTATGGTAGAAAAGGGTTTTTCCGGTGTGGAGAAAGGGGTACCCTACTCCATTGCTGGTGGGAATGCAGGCTTGTGCAACCACTATGGAGGTCAGTCTGGCGATATCTTAAAAAACTTGGAATAGCTCTGCCTCAGGACCCAGCCATACCACTTTTGGGTATACACCCAAATGCCTCTTCACAGAATCATAAGGAAGTTTCCTCATTTATGTTTATAGCAGCCTTATTTGTAATAGCTAGAAACTGGAAACAACCCAGATGTCCCTCAACCAAAGAATGGGTCAAAAAACTGTGGTACATCTATACAATGGAATTATTATTCAGCTATCAGGAACAATGAAATTATGCAATTTGCAGCCAAATGGATGGAACTAGAAAAGCTCATCCTGAGTGAACTAATCCAGACTCAGAAGGACACATATGGCATCTATTCACTTATAGTAGGATTTTAGCTATATAGTAGAAGGTATCGATACTACAACTAACACACCAAAGGGAACTTGGACATAGACTTCTTATTTTTAATTTTTACTCTTTATTTATTTTTTATATATTAGTTATATTTTTTCTATTTTTTAGTCTTTTTTATCTATTGTATGCTTATTGATTTATTTGTTTAGTAGTTCTCTCTCCCAGGCAATGAGACACTTTTCACTGATGGTACTGCTTCGTAGATCCCCAATGAATGAAGAGGCTCTTGGCCCTCATACGACTTCTCAACTGAGATTAGGGACTGTTATATAAGGACACCTCACCCCAGAGAAATGGGATAGAAGGGTTAGGAGGTAAAGAAAAAAAAATGAAATGTGATGTTTCGGCCTTTTACTACTAATTGTCATAAACTGTTTAGGATAATTAAGAAATGCAAACTAATGGTTATGCAAGCCGGTCATTCAGTTAGGTACTATGACAGCCTATTATAGTTACTTTCTAAGCTAAGCAGAAATAAACCGGCAAGAGACAAGCAACACCTGCTTACCCTAATATAAGAGATAGATAGGGCCTCTTCAAAAACCTCAAGAGATCTGCAGAATATGGCATTCAAAGATGTTTTTGTAACTTTAGATTTTTTTTTTTTAAGATTTATTTATTATGTATACAGTGTTCTGTCTGCAGGTATATCTGCAGGCCAGAAGAGGGCACCAGATTTCATTATTGATGGTTGTGAGCCACCATGTGGTTGCTGGGAATTGAACTCATGACCTCTGGAAGAGCAGCCAGTGCTCTTAACCGCTGAGCCATCTCTCCAGCCCCTAGATTTTTTTTTATATCAAGACATATCAACTCCTGACAGCACCCCCTATTCTCCTCCAAGTAGAAGATGAGCATCGAAGAATCTCCAGTGGGAGATGATTGAAATTAGTCGCAAGCCTATCTCTTGGTAGGAAAAGCCCCTTGCCCCAACTGTAGACAGAATGCTGTCCAAAAAGGACAAAACCTGGAAGCAGGTAAGTCGACAGCCTAGCTCTGCCAAGACAGGGTAGGTAAGTCCTTCATAACCCCTGCTCTACAATCAATGTCTGTCAGAGAAGCGGGGCCAAACGACTGAAGAGCGATGCTGTAATGTATGGAGAGAAAATGGGAACTGTCCAGGCAGCCACTGGTATGTCATTTCTTAGTTTGGGAAGCTGCAGACCCTGTACTTCCTATAAAATCAGATATATTTATCCCTCTCAGGTCTCTGAGGTGATTGAAGAACAGATAGCTAGAGTCTCATAATTTAATTTTGAGTTGTTTAGGAGTCAAGAGAGTGTTATAGATCTAAGAAGATACTTTTAAACTTGCGTTGCAAGTTAGTATGAATGTTGAGTCAGATATAGACCTTTAAACTCATGGAGATGTTTAGATAGTAGAATGTTAAAGTCAGGTACCAAATACATATGGACTGGTCATTGGGAATGTACGTTAAGCCATATAACCCTCATAACTGTGGCCTAATTACCTCTGTTGTACTGTATTGTATTTGTTATTATAAGAGAAAGAGCCATTTGTTGGACTGAAAGGGGAAACTGTAGGGGGAAATAAGATATACCTTAAACTTAAAAGAAAAAAAAAAGGGAAGAGGATGGGGGGTTGAGGGTGGGAGGGTGGGACTGGAGGGGGAATAGGGAGGGGACTGAGATTGAGATGTAACTAGAAGAAATAAAAAAATAAAGAAACGGGCGGTGGTGGCGCACGCCTTTAATCCCAGCACTTGGGAGGCAGAGGCAGGCGGATCTTTGTGAGTTCGAGGCCAGCCTGGTCTACAAAGCGAGTCCAGGACAGCCAGAGATATTCAGAGAAACCCTGTCTCGAAAAACAAAAAAAAATAAAAAAAAATAAAAAAAAATAAAGAAAAAAAAGTTAAAAAAAAAGAAAAGAAAAGGGTTTTTCCTAAGAATGGCAGTAATGAAGCAAAGGGAAAAGTCCAGAAAAGCAAAGAGCTGAGCTGGATAAACTTTTACACTCACAAACCTGAAGAGGGGAGAGTTTAGTGGCAAACACTTCTGAGACAGGAGGGCTACAGATCTGAGGATGGCAAGACCTTATCTATCTCAAAAACAAAATAACACAACAGCAACAACAACAAAAAAATTCTGAAAGGCAAACAATTTAAGTATCTGCAATAGATGAAACAAAAATTATTAGTCCTACAATATGTAAATGGCTCTTTGAAGACAAGAACTATTGATTTATCAGTTTGACACTGCGTCTACCATAGCCAGGGACAATCCTCCAACTTCCACTTCCGGGAAGGACAAACACTTCAAAGGAAATGAAATGGAAAAAGAGAGATGAACAGGTACTTAATAAATAAGTAAAACAAATGGCTAATAAATACATGGAACAATGACCACACTTACTAGTTACTACACCAAATGTATTTTTCCACATATATCACATTTAAAAAAATGCTTTTTAGATGTATGTGTATAGGGCTTTGCCTCGGTGTATGTGTGTACCACCTGTGTGACCGGTGCTCTTGGAGGTCAGAAGAGGGTATCATAGCCCTTGCATGAGCTCTTGGGTTGAGCCGGCATGTTACCTGAGCCAGCTCCCCAGCCGCCTCCTCCTCTTTCTTTTTTTAATTTTATTTTTGAGACAGGGTTTCTCTATATATCCTTGGCTGTTCTGGACTCACTTTGTAGACCAGGCTGGCCTTGAACTCACAGAGATCTACCTGCCTCTGCCTCCCGAGTGCTGGGATTAATTAAAGGCATGCACCACCACGCTGGGCAATTAGACAGCTGTGAACTGCCATGTGGTTGCTGGGATTTCTTTGGAAGAGCAGCCAGTGCATCTCTCCAGCCTTCTAAAGGTTACTCATAATTCCCACTACTGGCAGGAGTTTTGTTTTGTTTGTAAGTACTTCATACAGATAGACTTGCATCATTCGAAGGATATGCAAGATACAGTAATGCGTAACAATCAATCCACAGACATAGGCTCTAAGGAATGCAGGATGCAGGGAGAATGAATAAAGTCAGAAGCTGTTCACTCGGCTCTGCTCCTATGTCCCCTGGCTTCAGCCAGTAGCAGAGTTCTCTAGTACTATTTGTTGCACAGACATTCAAAATCAGCAAAGCGGAGGACCTCATCTATAGTGAGCCAAATCTCATGTAGCAAACATTAACAGCTCCTGTTTTCTAAATATTTTTTATCAAAGAGAAATCTGCATCCCCAGATCCCCTGGAACTGGAGCTAGCAGGTGACTGTGAGCCACCCACGAGTATGCTGGGCACATCTATGTGAGTGGTACAGATTTCCTTGTAGGGTTATTAGTTGCAAGTTTACAAAGCCAACATTTTTTTAAAAAAATTATTATACTAATTTCTCTCCCAGGATTGTACTTTCTCAGATTTCTCGATTCAATTATTATTTTGAAATAGAAACAAAAAATAAATAAAAACAATGTAACCTGTAGGCTAACTAGTTAAAAAATGGATATTCTTAAGTTTCTCCTGTAATACAGGTCATTTATAAAAGTTAATGCAGATTTGGGGAGCTGGAGAGGTGGCCAAGCAGTAAAGAGCACTGGCTACTCTTCCAGAGGGCCCAGGTTCCACTCCTGTGTTCCATTCCCAGCACCCCATGGCAGCTCCGCACTGTCTGCACTCAAACTCCAGGAATTCTGATACTTTCACACATATACACATACAGACAAAGTGCCAATGTGCATAAAAATAAATAAGTCTGTCTAAAAAAGTTAATGTAGATTTATTTGAAAGTCTTTTACAAAGTATCCTTAGTATTAAAACAAGTAATACACACATTATAAACCTGTTTCCATCACAAATTCGATTCAAATCAGGAACTTTAAAATAATGATCCTCAAAAAATGAACCCTACTTGCTCTAAGAAAACACAACACATTTCTATCACTACGTCCTTAAAAAATCATATACAAAATATTCTAGGTAATATTTCTGATATAAAGAACTAAATATTTGCAGGAAAATAGAAAAGGCAATATTAAGTGAAATAAATTAAATGTAAAAAACCAAAACTGCAGCCGGGCGGTGGTGGCGCACGCCTTTAATCCCAGCACTTGGGAGGCAGAGGCAGGCGGATCTTTGTGAGTTCGAGGCCAGCCTGGTCTACAAAGCGAGTCTAGGACAGCCAGAGATATTCAGAGAAACCCTGTCTCGAAAAACCAAAAAAAAAAAAAAAAAAAAAAAAAAAACCAACACTGCATGCATTCCGCACACACCCCACAGGTGAGAGCTATTTCGGGGAAGGAAGGGAACCAATGAAAGTGGAGGAGGAGGCTGAGGAAGTGTAGCAAAAAGGAGTGACTATAAGAATAAGGTAAGTGGTAACATTCATGTACAAAGACACCAATAAAATCCACTATTTTGTATGCTAACAAAAATTATTTCATAAGTTGATGTGGGGGTACTATTCATCATCTCCTTAAAGAACTGTGCATAAATGCGGCTGAGAAGGCCAGCATTTAAGAGCCCTTGTTACAGCGGACCTGGCTTTGGTCCTCAGTATCAACACGGTAGCTCATAATCACCTGTTAGAGCCAGTTCCAGGGGACCCGGTGCCTTCTTCTGACCTCTAAGGGCACAGGTACACACGATTCACAGATATACATACAAGCTACACACTCATACACGTAAAATAAGCTAGATGCAAAATATCCTTGGTATTATTTCTGATCTATTACTCTATAATATCCAAGAGGTCAGATATCCAAATATACTAGATTTCCCATAGTTTACACCCTCCTGCCCCCAAATTTCAAGTTTGTTTACTACAGCGGCATTTTAATGATTTTAAAATTCTATGTGTGTTTCTGATTTTTGGAGGGCACTTTCACTGACTAATCCTAAAATCTCACTAATTATCATTCTAACCAAACCAGACAGTTCTCATTTCTCACATTGAGCCATTTTCTTTTTTGGTTTTGGGAGACAAGGTTTCTCTGTGTATCCCTAGCTGCCCTGGACTCACTTTGTAGACCAGGCTGGCCTTGAACTCTCAGAGATCCGCCTGCTTCTGCCTCCTGAATGTTAGGATTAAACGCATATGCCACCACACTTGGCTGGGCCATTTTCTAATTAGCTCTAAATATTTACTTTACAATTAAATATTTATTTACCTTCCTTCAACAAAAAGCTTCAAATAATTCTAATGCAAAGGAACACCTGTATTATACTCTCAAATAAAAGCTTAAAAAAATCAAAATGCAGCTAGAATCAATTGAACCAACCAAACAAGACAAAGGTTCACTGTGCTAAAGGTCGTATTTCCAACCCCAGTCATTAAGAAAGAATCAGCTCTCGCCAGACTAGGTAAAAATGTACAAGTGTCCCAATGAGTAGGTCTGTACACATGCTGGTGACAGTTTCCAAGTACAGATTACAAAGCTTTGTTACCTGTGTTTCATAAATTTTAAAAAACTATCAACATCTTCTAGGCCTGCTGAGGTTTGGATTGCACAGTGCATAAGGCAGCTTGTCTCATATTTTACCTATGTGTGTCTCATACAATTTTTAAAAGTAAATTTTACAAGTATACTGAACAACTAAAAAAATATCTGAGCTAAATTTAGTAGGAGGTCTCTAGTGACTGTAAAAATTAGAGTCTGACCCATTTCCTCCAATAATTATAGTACGGATTTAAATGGCATAGAACTACTTCATCTGTGAAGTTTTCTAAGAATGTTTGATATGTACAATCTCTTGGTCTCATATGCTAACTGATTCAAATTTATCAGTTTTGAATAACAACTACAGATTTTAAAATGTAACTAATTCCTAGTGGGCTAATTTTTAATCCTTGCATAATGATTCAGATTCGGCTAATCCAAAAAATAAGAGCTGATCTCCCAAGTTCACCTACCCTTTCTTCTGTTCTGAAAACAAGCCCCTGAAGTGAACTGAACATCTTAAGCATTTGCTAAAAAACAAACAAACAAAAAAAAAAAACCCTTGTATACTTAAGGCCAAAAGAAGGGAGAAATGTAATTATTTAGCATTTAAGGTGAGAGAAATGATTCATCAACACAGCAAGTGTGTTGATGAAAAAGGGGCTTCTGAATATTTTACATATGAAATGTCCCTCTAGGAAAGAGCCAATAGCAGCTGCCCTGAGAAGACTTCTGAGAGATATGTCTTCCAAAACAAACATTCACTGTGTGTAGATCTGACACATATACTTCCTAGGTAGGATAGGGATGCTGGGAAAAGAAGGAAAAATAAAAATTAGGATGAAAAAATTACATCCAACTACCGCCTATATCTGAAAAGCCTCACTTCTCAAAAGGAACGTCACGCCCCTACCACTTCCCATGTCTAAGGAAATAGCTCTGCCATTAGCCACCCGCTCACAGAACCCTGTTTTCCTAAGAAGCCTTCACCGCCAGAGCGATCTCTCCCGGTGTATTTAAGATCCAGGAGGGAAGAGACCATGCCTTTCGGTCAGTATTTAACACGGGATAACACCTGATAGGATACATGTGTGGAGGGAATGAACAGCAGCTACCATCTTGACTTTCCTGTAGTCACTAGTGACTTTTTCTACAAAGGAAGACATTCTTATGGAAGCTGACCTGCCAAGAAAAGGTCCTACCATTTCCATCTTGTTTCTCATGTAGAATGCACAGTTCATTCTGACTCACTGCACAGAAACAATCCCAATAGATCATAACGATGAAAATATTGAGCTGGGCATGACACTGCACATGTGAGTGGGGAAGGAGAGTAAGATGGCACTATCTATTATGTTAGAGACCAGCCTGGGCAACCTAATGAGATTCCCATCCCAGGGAAACAACAGAGTTATGAATGGGTTAATTCTTTTTACACGAAAAGCCAAGAATAAGGCAATTCAGACTAACTTATGGGAGCAGGAGCCACTCTCTCTGACACAGTCTTGGAGCTCTAGTAGAGGAGTTACTTTGCTACTGCCCACACTCAGTGCAGGGTCAGCAGTCCCATGACTGACCAGATGCTGAAGGATCCACAGTAGCAGGAAGCATGCTTCCAGACAGATGACAGATTTGAACTGATTTGGGCTAAGCTAAGGGCTGACATCAGAACAGAGACTGCACTTCAAAGACCTACCTCTTACATGCAAAGCCTTCCGTATCTCAGCAGGAACTAGACTGTATGTACCCAAAGCCAGGACTGTCTCTCTCACTCTCCATCATCCTGAAGCATGATGACAAGCTGAAAAGATGGTTTTCTAAAGCATGACAAGTTTTGAGAGTTTTCCAAAGAAAACAAAAACAAGACAACATATATAACTATCCTTTCCTTGTTTTTCACTTCTGAATTCTGTTAACAAAGGAAGGCAAACCATATCCTATAGATGTAACAGAAAATTTGATTAAAGTTTCTACCAATCATACTACAGAAAGCAACACTAAGAATTTAGGCATTCAAAGCTGGTAGTCAATTATGTTATTCTTTAAAACAGACCATGTAGTTCTTGAATAACACACTCACTAAAATAATTCAAATATGGGCTGGAGAGATGGCTCAGAGATTAAGAGCACTTCTGCTGGCTGCACTTCCACAGGTCCTGAGTTCAATTCCCAGCAACCACATGGTGGCTCATAACCATCTACAATGAGATCTGGTGCTCTCTTCTGGTGTACAAGCATACATGCAGACAGAACGCTGTATACATAATAAATCTTTTTTAAAAATTCAAATACAAATAGCATGAATAAAAAATGATTTTCTCCATTTCTGCTTGAGACAGTCTCATCACAGACAAATGCAAAGTACCATCCTATATTTAAACTGAATTACTACACATGACCTATGCTTTCTCATAGTCTGACATATTTCTAAGCTCACATTTAATTGTTTGTCATTTAAGCCAGAATCAGAAGCCAGAAGAGAATGAAATGATTTACTAGACACCCACTGGGGACCTTTCTGCAATGAACGAAACAAGGTTCTAATTTTCAAGGACTTTCTTTTGTACTGTAGCCTGGGGTGTGTGTGTGTGTGTGTGTGTGTGTGTGTGTGTGTGTGTGTGTGTGTGTGTGTGTGT
>CAJQZJ010034299.1:2776627-2811168 GCA_907164525.1 Lophiomys imhausi | reverse complement strand
TGGCCCAGGTGGAGGGGGTGCAGGTGAGCCAACCTTGAGGGTGAGAATTCAGGAAAGCTGGCCCCACCACTTGTGAGATGGCATGAATGCGAGGTGATGCCCTGCCCTCATTGCCCCTTGTCACCTGTGATATTTGGCCCCAAAGGCATGAGAGAGCTGGCCCTGTCCCATCATTGCTTAGCACTCAGCAGGCCCACCCACTCATCGACTGGGCAGCACAGTGGAGCTGGCACTGAAGCCATAGATGCAGGTGAGCAGGCCAGAGGGCAGAAGAGCAGGAGACCCTGCCTCCTACTGATGGTTGCACTGGGTGGCATAGCTGGAACAGAGCTGGAGACTAGGGAAGGGACAGCCAGAGTGCTGACCAGCTCGGCTGCCACCCAGGCCTCAGATCCAGGGTTCTGAATTGGCCCATCCCAAAAATCTGTATCATCTGTGAATGGCTGGGACATGTAAAAACACCAGTCCTGATCCAAAGCTGCAGGATCTCCATGACACAGGGCAACAACAGGATAACTTGGAGGAGTCCTAGTGAGGACCAATATTGATGGCATCACAGAAACCAGAGATCAGGAGCCAGACCAATGACTCATTGGAATGAACATCTGCAAGTGAAGATGTGTGGACAGAGGGATATTTGTGGCACAACTGTGACACACTACAGCTTCCATGATGAGATAGATGCTTTCTACACTTTCTTTTTTTGTTTGTGTGTTTTTTATTTTGGGGGGACGTTTGCAAGAGTGAATGGCAGATGTAAGGAGACAAGGAGATGAGCAGGAGTGAGGTGCGTTATGTGAAACTCACAAGGAATCAATGAAAAGGTAAAAAAGAAAAAGTGCAGTGGCCCACATTTACAGTTACTTTCGACAACATGCATTTGGCTTTATTAGCTGTAAAGCCGTCTCAGTTTTCCTCATTTGTCAGGCTATAACTCACAATGCTATCTATCTAATAGGAATGTTGTGAAGAGATAATTTAAAATATCTTCTAACAGTATCTGTTATGTAAATGTTTGCTGTTATTAGTCAATGTCAAGGTCAGAAAAATAAAACACATAAAGATTAAATTCATGACTCTGATCTCGTTAGCATCATAGTCCAATAAATAAATTGAAGTCTGACTAATTACAAGAATTTACCCACTTAAAATCTACTCATCGAATAGTAACATATTTTCTTCACACTAGCAACAGTTTAACATTTTGATCAGCTGTAAAGTTTAGCTTAAAGGTCTGTATGTACATCTGCATGTTAGCAAGCTGGCTCAAGTTAATATTTAAACAAATTAATACTTAATTAAACAAATTATTGACATCTCTACTAACGCACCGTACAATTCCTGTGACTACGTAAGTCCTCTGTGATTATAATAACTATGTTGTGCTAATACTTGCAATGTCAGCTACTCTGAAATGTGACTATAAATGCCTTATTAACTCTCAACGCCAAAAGCTAAGTTAGACCGTAGTCCACAATCAGCCCACCTATGCTTCACACTGACAGAAAAATCTTGTTCCATGTCAGACATATATAACCTTCACACATTAAATGTCTGCTACCAGAAAGGTCAAAACCACTTCCTCCTCCTCCAGCAGTAACGCCCAGTGCCAGGTAGAGCATGCTTATCCCTTACCAAATATCTGAATGTCCACTATCTACACAGCACCATGGTAGGCCATGGGAAGTAACTGTTATACCCCCTCTCAGAATTAGGCATAGTCAAGACACACATACCTAGAAGTAAAATACATGATTTAAAAACCATAAAAATACAGGCATGTTATTAAAAGTGAGCTTTGATTTAAAGGGAGGACGGGGACTGTGAATCATGAGGAAGACCCTAGAGAAGAAGTAAAGCTGCACTCCTGAGACACAGGGTGCCAGTCTGATGGAGACAGATGATGCCTGATCCGAGCACAGAAAGGGCAAAAGGGAAGCACTGAAACAAAATGAAAAACATTCTTTGGGGAAGAATTTTGTATTTATAGAACAGATTAATTGTGGTACAGGATTAGTGGGAGAGACCAGGTAGAGTGCTGTCGCTGCTCTGAGCTGAGGCAGTAAGACTTGAACAACAGAGAACATACAAACTCTTACCGTCCATTACAAGGACTAGTTTTTTTGTTTGTTTGTTTGGTTTAGTTTTTTTTTTTTTGGTTTTTTTTTTTTTTTGAGACAGGGTTTCTCTGTGTAGCCCTAGCTGTCCTGAACTCACTTGAGACTGGCCTTGAACTCAGAGATCCGCCTGCCTCTACCTCCTGTGTGCTGGGATTAAAGGTGTGCGCCACCACGCATAGCACAAGGATTAGTTTTTAAAACTGGAAGAATTGAGTCAAGCAAAATCATGTAGTTTCTTTACTCATTTGTTTTTTTCTAACCACAGAATTTAACTCCTCTTCAAAATACCAGCTCAATTCTTCCCTGCCTTACTCACCTTGACTGTCACTGCTCCTGTCACCACTTTACCATCCACTACCAGCCTAACGACCAGCTCCAAACCCATGCACGACCCTTCCTTCCAGCCCCAGAAACCAAGTAAAATTTCATACTTAACTATCTTCTTACTTGACTTTCATTCTGTGAATATGAAAACTCTATACCAACATGTGCACAATTTTATACTTGCACTCAGTCAATATTCCACAAAGTATCTTAAGATCCCATAAACTTAGTAACAACAGCTACCATCTATTTGGTACTTTCTTTATGATGGAAAATATGTCAAGTGTCCCTCCCCCACCTCCCGCCTGCCCCTTTGAGTCAGGGCCTTGCTATGTAGCTGGGCGGCCTTGAGCTCCCTATATAGACCAAGGCTGGCATGAAACTCAGAGAGCACACCACATATTGGTGTGACCCAGCATAACCAACACCAATACAGATCTTTATATAATTATTCCACCATATCTTTAAGATAACCTTATAAGAGACATTTCCATTTGACAGATAAAGAAAAGTGAGGATTAAAATCGAGTAAATTAGCCAAGAACACACAGTCTGCATAGGAAAATGGAGACTGAGGTCTAGCTTTTGAGGGATAGTGTTGTCCTACTTCTCTATCAATCCTTCCTTGAGGCTGTACTGCACTCAGAAATAGTTCCTCAGGCTTTGTACTAAGGCTCTCAACCATTCAAGAATATTAACTCTACTTCTCAATCTTAACAATTGTGAGTGACGATAAAACTGTTATATTTAAAGTCCTGGAAATAAAAAAATAAGCATCATTACACATCCTTTATGAGGGATTCTTGCAGATGAAGACAACTATGTACACTAAGAGGTACTCATTTAAAACCCAGAAAGCTGATTCAGAAATGGTAACACTGAGCTTTTAAAATTCTGATTCCAGGAACAAGGCCCTTTTAGTTGAATCCACTCAGGAACATTTTAAGACTATTTTTAAATCTACAGATATGATTCTGCAATGTCATCTAGGTTCCCTAAGCCCATATATAGCTTATCCAATGGCCCTTAACAAGAGATTGGCTGCAGGATTCCTCATGTCCCTCATTTAAAATGGTGTAGTATCTCTATGTAACCTATACCTACTTGCTTATATACTTCAAGTCACCTTTAGATCTCTTTAATAGCAAATATAATAGAAATGCTGTGTAAATTAAACGATATTGTTTAGGGAATAATTACAACAAAGTCTATAAATGTTTAGAAACATGCAATTTAAAAGTATTGGTTCAAGATTGATTGAACCAAGAGGTGGAAAACTAATTGTCAAGAGGAGGAGATAACATCATGAATTTTAGAAGGCTGTTATGAAAAAAATTAAAGCTTTACACAAACAAATGGTCAATAAACTATAGGGTTTTTTTCATTTGTTTTTTGAGACCGGGTTTCTCTGTGTAGCCTTGTCTGTATCGGAACTCATTCTGTGGACCAGGCTGATCTAGAACTCAGAGAGCCGCCTGCCTTTGCCTCCTGAGTGTTGATATACACTGCTGGATAAGGATAGTTTTTATTATTTGTTTTCTTCTACTTATCCAGAAGAACTTTTGTGCCATGGTTTTCAAATAATCATCTGCCACAAAAACTAATGAATTTTAATTTATATCCTAAACATTAATACTACATACACTTGAACCAATGGGTTATAAATAAAAACATCAAGAATTATGAAAGCTTGCCAGGCGTGGTGTCACATGCCTTTAATTCCAGAACTTGGGAGGCAGAGGCAGCCCCCATGTGGGTGCTGGGAATCAAATCGCAGTTCTCTGCTGTAAGAACAACAAATGTTCTTAACTAGAAACACCTCTCTAGCCATATAGTCCAATTTATCAGCATATAAATTTCCACTCTTTAGTTTCTTATAAAAACTGTCAAGTCTAATTACATTTTTAGGTAAAGGTATACAGAGATCACCGTACTCAATACTTTCTCTAGCTCTTCCTACCTGCTTTGGAAAAAAAAAAAGAAAGAAAAAAAAACTAAGAGTGTAGATATAGACAGGTAATGCAAAGGTTAAAATATATATATTAATTTATTTATTCTGGAAACGCATAATGAAGTATAAAATTGTTACTTATAGCTGGGTATAGTGGCCTATGCCTTTAATCCTAGCACCAGGAGACAAGAGGTGGATCTCTATGAGTTCAAAGTCAGCCTGGACTACATAGTGAGTTCTAGGCAAGCCAAGGCTATGTAGTAAGACCCTGTCTCAAAAACAACAAAGAACTAATAAAAAATTTTAAATGTTATATAATATGGAGTACATTAAACATTAGACAGAGTTAAGGAAGAAAAAAATATAGTCAACCTTTCTCTTGCTATACACAAGAATGCTAACAATGTTCTAGAACATACATACATTCTTTCTAAAAACAGCAATACATGAAGCAACTGAATTTTAAAATATTTTGTTATCCAAAGACAAAACAAACACATATGAAAGATCTTTTTCTAATTATTCCATATTACCTATTTCCTCTCTCTAGTGGTCCATCCCTAAAAGTGAGTCCCAGGACTTAATTTATCTTTATGTTAACTCTGCTTGAACTCATTTTTAAGGCTGTGTTCTCATTTGACTAAGAATAGAAAGTACTCAAGTGTATCACTCAGACAATAGATGATCATTAGAAGAAAACATCAAATATAGATATATCAGTTATTATATATTATTATATATGTTATATATAGCACAGACTAGCCTTGGAACAATTCGGCCTCAAGATCACAAAGTAATAAAGTAAAGCACAGTCAGCAATACGTCCTACTGATCATGCAGCCAACAGTCAAGGTGTGGTCTGAAAAAGTTAGCAAGACCAGGTACTCAGTAGCCGCTTAGCCGACATTTACCAGGTGATAAACCAGGCCGCTACACACTGGGGGGGGGAGTCACTAGGTACTAAGTTATTTTCCAAACAAAAGTTGAATAAGACAAAATCAACAATATTCAGCTTGAACCAAACTATACATACATATATATGTATATATAAAATGTATTCTTGGGGCTGGAGAGATGGCTCAGCAGTTAAGAGCACTGACTGCTCTTCCAAAGGACCCAGGTTCAAATCCCAGCACCCACATTTGCAGTTCACAGCTGTCTGTAACTGCCAGGCGTGGAGGTGCACATCTTTAATCCCAGCAGAGACAGGCGGATCTCTGTGAGTTCAAGGCCAGCCTGGTCTACAAAATGAGTCCAGGACAGTCAAGGATACACAGAGAAACCCTGTCTCAAAAAACCTAAAATAAATAAATAAATAAATAATAATAATAATAATAAAATGTATTCTTTTAATGCCCATCATGTCCAACAACTGAGGGTCCTGGCTTCTTCAAACATGCTGTCACCATAAGCTATCCATCCTCCTGTCTCTCCCAAGAGTTCTTCCAAGCTTCCCAATGGCAAAAGAAAGATCAGTTAAAGCTACCACAGGAAGGTTCCCTAAAGCACAACCACAAACTTCACATTCTCTTCAATAGAACAAAGCCAGAAAGAAAAATAAACCAGAATGGTGAAACATCTAAGTGGCTGGCACATGTCAGGCACATATTTGTTAAAGGTATGCATAACAGTCACAGAATGTTGTCAAGAGAACAAAACAGTAAGTGGACAGTCCATGTGATGATCTCATCTCTGTAATGATGATGCCAAGGGGCATTACTGATTCAGAAGCTCAGATTCAAAAGGTTAAGTGACTTGTCCATGGACACAGATATTTTCAAGCATGTTTCTAGCAGAGCAGTGCTCCTTTCAACAGGTTATACTATAATTATGGTTCATCACTTCAACCCTTCACAATGAAGTTATTCAATCCACGTGAAAATATAGATATACAAACCATGCAAGAAGCAACTTGATGCTCCAATAGCCAAATATAGTATTTTTCAGACATATATTAAGGCAACTAATGTGAAACATCCATCTTAATATTTTATATCACCAACATAATTACTTCCCAGATGTAAAATAAAAGTGTTTAGTATTAAAAATGTTTGAAGAAACTTGCACATGTGCTTCATAAGTGTTACTGCTGAAAACTTCCAGGTTAAAAGCAGTCATTCTAAGATAGTCAAATGTGTAATCAGATACACACACACACACAAGGTAGACAAATGAAGAGAACTTGGGCTTCCAGTGCACCTCTTGCCCTGGGTTAGATCTATTCCCAGCAATGCAAAACCAAACAAACACAAAAAACACAGAACAGAACTGTAACACCGGGAAGATGATGTGGGTTTTGTGCTTCAAATTATTAAGTGGTAATAATTTAAATTTTACAGACATTTAAAGGCAGGACCTAAGATTTAAAATTAGGACATAAAAGTGCTCACAATCTTTCTAGTCTCGTTTCCTCATTTGGACCTACAGAAATGATCTTTGGAAAAGACCCAGAATACAGAAAAGGTAAAAGTGTGAAAATGAAGTACTCTGGTTAAAGGGAGATGGGGACCAAGCACTACTTGACTATGGAGTGAACGCTCAGAAACCCTAAGACCCGTAAGAGAACCGTTTAAACTCTATGACTCTTGAGGGTTTCGTCGCCTCCATCGAGAAAGTGGTCGTGTTTGAAATCTGAAAGCCCGGGTTTGAAAAGATGATTTTTTTTTCCTCCTCAGAACTGTTGAAAACTACTAATTTCCATAACGTCAAAATCATTTATTCTTCTCACACAATGCCAGTCTCCTTACAATCTAAGCACGTTTAAAAATACATCAGGAGCATTATTCCAACTAGCAGGAAACTTGGGGTGGGGGTAGCAACGTAGATTGCTTAGACTCTGACCTCTGTGGATTTCTAAGCACCATGCGGTGCTTGAGAAAAGAGAAACATACTTCGGATGGTGAAAGTTGCAAAACATCCAAAACTCAAGTTGGCAGAAGGCTCTCCACAGCCAGCTGTCTTTCAAGAAAAGGATCCGGGTGTATTTACAACCAACAAGCAGAAGGGAGCCGCGCCTCAACTGAACTCTTAACATAAAGAAGTTTCCTCCAAATACACACCGCCAAAATGACACAAAACCTGTAGTTTACTTCAATGGGTTTGTTCGAAGCCGGAATAATGAATGGACTGAGGCATCTCTACAAAGTTAGGGGGTCTCACTTTCAACCCAGCGGCAGTCTCCAAATCGTGCGGGACTCGAGGGGTGGTAGGTCTGGTTCCAGAGGCGACCCCGCTTCGGGCTCCCCCAAAGTTCCGCGGCGGAGGGCGCCCTCCCCGCCCGCCCGAGGGTCGCGCCCCCCTCCCCGCCGCCACACACCCCGCCCCCGCCGCGCGTTAACCCCCCGTCGCCCGCCGCGGGCCCGCGGAGGAGGCCGCCCAGGGGGTGGAGTTGTCGTGTCTCCTCCCGGGATCGCCCGGGCTGACGCCCGGCTTGTTTACAGGCCCTAGGCCTGGCCGTCGCCGCCGCCGCGCAGGCCCGCCCGCCCGCCCGCCCTCCCTCGCCCTCGCGCCGCGCTTACCCGGAGCAGCCGCGGGCGGGCGGGTCCCTCGATCGGCCGGGGCGACTGTGGCGACAGCGGCCGGGCACAGGGGTCCCGCGGCGGCGGCCAGACCCGGGCGAAGGAGGGGAGGAGCCGGGCTGGGTCCGGGCCCCCGGCTCTCGGAGCCCTCGCGACTCAGATCATCCGGGCGTCGGAGCGGGAGGCAAAGAGCGGGGCCCGCGGGAGGCGGAGGAGGCGCCGAGGACTCATCGCTTGCCGCCCCACCGGCTTGGGCCCCCTCCCCCCGCCCCAGCCACCCGATCCCGAGCTGCGGACCCGGCGGGCGCGGAGACCACGGCGTTCTGGATCCTGCGCGCGCTCCCGCCCCTCGCGCCGCCGCCTCTAGCGCGGCCCCGCGCACGCGCGCTCTCGAGGGCGCTGCCCCTCCCCCTGTCCGGCCCCGCCCCGCCGCTTCCCCCTCCCCCTCCCGCCCTGCAGCTGCGGCGCGGCCCGGCAGCTGCAGAGACCCGGATGTGGGAGGGCCGGAACTGCGGCGAGGGAGGGGGAGGGGCGGCGATGACGTCACTGCCCTGCGCTGCTCCCGAGCAGGCAGCTTGTTGGCTGCCGGCGCCTGGGGCTGGTCTCTAGGGAGCCTCCGAGTCCTGGGTGGGAGCCAGGTGCCTGATCTTCGCGCTAGGGCGCAGAGGCCTTCTCCAAATCCGGCCGTCGTCGTCCACACCCGCCTCTTACAGCAACTTACAGACGCCAAGCTCCAGGCTCAGTCCCGGTTAGGGCCCGGCGGAGGGGGGGGGTCAGCCTGTCGCTACGACCCGAGGAGCCCCACACGGGTGCCACGGCCATGCCACAAACGTGCGTGTGCAACTAGTTCACGCCTTAGGACACGTGCCTAGAGCTTGTGGAGGGTTGTCCCTGTGTCGCTGCAGGGACTCGGAATTGTATTTATGTGCACGTTACACGTGATTCATTCTCAATGGAGCACTTCCAAAGACCTCCAATGAGGTTAATGGAACCGAGGTTTTTTCAAAATCTAGAGGATAATCATTAATGACAGCTGCTTTCGCGAAGAGCTAGAGATGAGCTAAAGGCAACTGAGACTGCACGTGCAGGCGGCCAAAATCCAGTTTAGCTAGCTAGACCACAGACAACCCGACCCACGCTGCTTGCAGACGCGGGGATAGAATGACAAACGCTAGGCAGCCAATGAATCAGAGCTGAAAAGCAGTACATCACCAGTATGTGTTCCCATTGGCTGGGGTGCCTTACCAGCTTCTCAGTCACCGACTTAACCCTTGCACCAAAATCGCAGGAATAGAAGTTTAAGAGAGATTTTGGTATAATACAAAGAAAAACCAAATATTCCGTTGAAATAGGCTAGTACTTTAAAAAGGATACTAAAACTATTAGTCAAATTAAGTTCTGGCCAGTAAGATGATGAATTGCGCTAAGGCCTTCCCTTTTTCTCTCTGGTGCTTTCTGCAGCAATTTGCAACCTGCTCCTTGTGTCTCCTATACACTCCATTGTCTTGACTCTTAATTCAGATGCAACCTGCTTTTCGATGTCTGCCATTCAGCGAACTGTTTCTCTGCTTCGGGTGTTGTGGAAACCATTTCTGATATTTCCAGCATGACTCTTGGGAGAAGATTCTGTTTCCTTCGCTTTCACACTTGACACCTAACAGCAGGATCAAATGTGACTGTCAGTTCCTGGCAGACCACATCTTCACTGAACCTCCAAACCACTCACTATCTTGGCTGTAAGATGAAAATGTAATATTTCTAGGTGTATAAAGTGAAAATAAAATTCACTATGCAATTTTTAATTCACACAAGTGCAGAAAATAAATGAAGTTAGATGCAAAATCTTTTAATGAAATGCTGCCTTAATGGATTAATTATACATTATATACAATGTATGTTAATTGTTTATTTTGCTAAGTGGTGAAGCTGGGGATTGAAATCAGTCTTTGCTTGTTAGTCAAGTCCTCAACCACTAAGCTCTGTCCTCCTGGTTAGGGTTTTTTTTTGGGGGGTGGGGTGTTTTTGTTTTTTTGAGACAAGGTTTCTGTGTGTATCAGCCCTGGCTGTCCTAGACTTGCTTGGTAGACCAGGCTGGCCTTGAACACACAGAGATTCGCCTGCCTCTGCCTCGAGAGTGCTGGGATTAAAGATTTGTGCCACCACACCCAGCTCTCTTATTAAATCTTAGACTGAGGAGGAAGGAAAAAAGTATATAGGAGGAAAGGGACTTCGGAAATAAGAGGGTTAACTGTTTTCAGTTTTGAACCATAAGACTTTGCTTAATTCTCCAACATGGGTTTGAAGTCTTCACAATAAGTTTTGGTGCAATATCAGTTTGATCATTTTTACATATCTAAAACTATCATATTCTGCACTGAGAATCTTTTTTTATATTTTAGTTAACACAGGGAAAGGGAATTGAAAGGTTAGTTTAAAAGTACTGAATTTACTGTGCTCCGGTAGCCTAGGAACTGAGAGAGTTGGGGAAGGACAAGGGCTACGGTAGGGGAGCTGAAACCTACTACACTCAATACTCTCTTCATTATTAAAAGTGAAAACTATTAGAGCCAGGCAGTGGTGGCGCACACCTTTAAGCCCTTCGCTGGGAGGCAGAGGCAGGTGGATCTCTATGAGTTCAAGGCCAGCCTGGTCTACAGAGAGAGTTCCAGGACAGCCAGGACTACACAGAAAAACCCTGCCTTGAAAAACAAAAACCTAAAACTATTAATATATAATCAAAGCCTAGTACACTCAATACTCTCTCCATTATTAAAGTTGAACTATTAATATACCTTTAAACTGTAGTCACCCGCAATACTCTCTTCCTTTACTCTACAATCCTGATTTTAAAAGAAAAAATTGTGTTTGTGTGGGGGGGTTACATTTCTTATTGCATAACTATTGTGGATGCATCTAGAGGCTCAGCCCTAAGATGGCCTAACCTGGCCTCTCTAAGTGCTTCTCAGGAATGTAAACGATCCTCCACAGGATGCCTGCGAAGTCACCACCCCCATCCAGTCAACCATCCTTCCACCCGGAGCTGAGCACTACCCAAAAGCCAAGTGGGCCCGACGGGGTCCAGCTCTCCCTGCCACTGACTGCTTCACTACCTGGTTTGTGCTTCTCTCTCTCCCATAGCCACTTCTCCTGTCCTTGACTGTTTTCTTTTTGTCTCTCTTCTCTATTTCTTGTGTACTCTGTTAATATCCTTTTCCTTTCTTCCCCTCATTTTTCTCTTCTTTGATTTGAATAGCTTAATCCAAAATGTAGCTTCTGTTATCCATTTTCTCCTTAACTTGAAGATATGAAGAGATAGCCCTGAACTAATTTCATTCAGGGGTGGGTTGGCCCCATCCCATCCCCTCCCTCCCTCTCCCCCCTCACTATAGCATGTTAATGAAAAACAGCTGTCTACAAGACTGTTAAAGAATGAGAAGGGTTAGAGAACCATGCCCTGTGTGATATCATCACTGAGGTGGGGGCGGGGCAGCCCAGCCCTCAGGGTCGGACAGGGCAGAAGGGAGTTGTAGAAAGCTGCGACATGCCGCGCCCTAAAGATGGCGCCGGTTTCCACCTTCCACCAGCCCGACGGTGAGCGCTCTCGGTGGTAAACAAGTCCATATTTGGCTAAGACCGCTGATCTGGCTTGCTTCCGCATACGTGGGCCTCTAAGATAGCACCACGTGGCTTTACTTGATTGGCTGTTCATATAGTATTTAGCCTGTGGGTTGGGTCTGCCCAGGCATTCGGAAGACTGTTTTCAAGGGACCTGAATAAACTGCTGGAGAAGAGCTTTTGCGAGTTGCGTCATCCTTGCTGGTCGAGGGGGACGCGACAGGGAGTCAGCCATCTTTTGCTGCTTCTGTGCCTTCTGGTGCCTAAGAAAAATGTGGACAACTGTGAGCACTACCTGCCAGGTCCTAGTGAAAAGCTCTCCTCAAGACCCGGCATGTGGCTCTGGCCTAACACTAGCTTTCATCAGATAAGTGCCTTGTTTGACAGATAGTCATTGTGCGCCAGGCACTGGGCTGGATCCGGTGGTAAATGACATCAATGGAAAAGGTCCCTGCCCCCACAGAACTAGCTTTATAATAAGGAACATTCACAAAGAAGTAAATAAATAAAATTAGGTGTCACGGGAGGAGATGACTTGAACATAAATAGAGAAAGAAGATAGTAAAGAACACTGCGCATGTGGTGTATGTGTACGCACGAGCAACTGGGTGTGCATTCACACAAATGTGTGGAAGCCACTGGTCATCATGCAGAGTTTTCCTCTGTTTTCTTTATTTACTTATGTATTTTTGAGGCAAGGTCTCTCACTGAACCTGGACTTTGCCATTTCAGTTAAGGTCATCAAGATTCCTGTCTCCATTCCCCACACTAGGATTACAGACACACCTGGCTCTTTACAAGCATACTAGGGATCTGAAACCAGCTCCTCACACTTGCATAGCAAGCATTTTACTGACTGAGCCATTTTCCAGCCCTGGGCGACTATTTTTAGTCAGTTAATACTAGCAAATTTTAAGGGGACTCCTTGAAAACAATTCACCTTGGTGTTACTCGGCTATTTCAGGGATTGTGGGAGATGCCGAACTAAATCACATCCTTGAAGGTGAAGTGGCAACAGTTTTGCATCTTTAACAATGACTGCTTGGTTGGAAACTAGTGATGAAATAAACGGCCATCACAATAAAGTCTTTTATCAGTACAATCGCAGAGATGTGTCAGCTTAATCCTGTCAACAAACCCTGTGTGTGGTCAGGCCAAGTACCACTGTGGTACTCCTCCTTTACAGAAGAGAAAACCAAGCTCCAGAGAGGTAGCAATTACTCAGGGCCACAGAAAGCAATGACTGGTACCCAGGAGTTTTCCTGAGTAATGATCACCACTCTTTACATGACAGTAATATAGGCAACAGACAGGGAGAATGAAAGCCCACTGATCTGTCTGTCTGTCAGACAGTGCTATGGACAGCTAACCTGCATGTTCAGTTACTTTATGGAAATGTTGACAGCTATGTGCTAAATATAGCCATTATTAAGAACTATTGAGCCAGGCGGTGGTGGCGCACGCCTTTAATCCAGAGGCAGGCGGATCTCTGAGTTCGAGGCCAGCCTGGTCTACAAAGCGAGTCCAGGACAGCCAGAGCTACACACAGAGAAACCCTGTCTCGAAAAAACAAACAAAAAAAAAAAAAAACAAAAAAACAAAACAAAAAAAAAGAACTATTGATATACAGTTAGGACCATTTAAATAAAGATTACATATAGTTAAAATGAATCACCTCCACATTAGTAGTTTAGTGTGACCTGTGTTTTTCTTTCTTTTTCTTTTTTTTTTTTTGGTTTCTTGACACAGGGTTTCTCTGTGTACCCCTTGGCTGTCCTGGACTCACTTTGTAGAACAGGCAAGCCTTGACCTCACAGAGATCCACCTGCCTCTGCCTCCTGAATGTTGGGATTAAAGGTGTGTGCCACCATACCCAGCAATTACAGATAGCTATGAACTGCCTTGTGGGTGCTGGGATTTGAACCCTGGGGCCTTCAGAAGAGCAGCCAATGCTCTTAACCACTGAGCCATCTCTCCAGCCCTGAGTTTTTCTTCTTTCTAGATCTCTCCAATTTCAACTACTTTGTTAGGTGTTCATTGTTATCTTTATCAAGGCCAGCCTGGTCTACAAAGTGAATACAGGACAGTCAAGAATACATAGATAAATCCTGTCTCGAAAAAGCTTAAAACAAAAACAAAAAAAGAACTTGGCCTAGAATATGACATGCTTCACACTAGGCCCCTTATGAGTGTGATCAAATTAAATTCTCATAACTTTGCCAAGAAAAAAATTATATATATATGTACAATATACATATATATGCAATACATTATATATGTATGTATGTATATATATCTGTATATGTGTATACAGATATATATTAATGTATATTATAAAGGAGAATGTCAGGAGAAAGAGCTCCTTTGCAAATTTATTTTATTTAGGTTTTTTAAGAAAGGGTTTCTCCATGCAACAGAACCCTGGCTGTCCTGGATTCGCTTTGTGGACCAGGCTGACCTCAAACTCATAGAGATCTGCCTGCCTCTGCCTCCCAAATGCTGGGATTAAAGGCGTGCATTACCATGACCAGCTCCTTGTGACCCTTTTAAAATCATTATTTTGTAAACAACAACAAAATCAAACAGGCCCCCAAACAAAACAACAATCCCTCAAATACAATCACAAATGTCAGGGACAATCCTGACAATGATATCTTCACCAACCTTGTCTTGGGAAGGAGGAAGTATACATCATCACACAGCAAAACCTTTCCCGTTCCTGCATGATTGTGGGACGGCTGACCTCACTATTTTCTGCCATGGGGTGGCACTGGCACAGATGTGATGCCATCCCCCTTCTCCCACCACCTCCAGCAGTCAAGAAAGCTGCCCACAAGGTCATGAGCTCAGGAGAACTAGCCCTGCCCTTCACCAGCTGCAGCACTCAGGAGATCAGGCTCTGCGTCTCGCTTGGACAGCACAACAAAGCCAACCCTGGTGGTTGGGGCACAGGTGAGCCATCCCTAAGGGCAAGAGCTCAGGAGAGCTGGTCCCACTATTCATCTGCCATGAGGAGGTATGGGAGTGATGCCTCCCTCCCAACTTGTTCAGGGTCATGAGAGCTTGAGAACTTGCCCTGCCCCCCTCATTGGCACTCACAAGTGTGGGCCCTGCACTTTACCTGGGAAATATGGGGGAGCTGGCCCTGATGGCAAAGGCACAGGTGAGCCAGCCCTGAAGGTGTGAGAGTGGGAGAGCTGGCCCAGCCACTCACAGGCTGTAGAAGTTCCCAAAGTAGGACCTGTGCCTTGACTGGGTAGCACAGTGGAGCTGGCTCTAGAGGCATGGCTGTGGATGAGCCAACCCCAAGGGCATGAGAGCAGGAGAGCTGACCCACTTCCTGCTGATGGTGCATTGGGTTGCTTAGCCAGAGCAGTGCTGGAGAGCTTGCCCTGGTGGTGCCCATAAGGGAGAGCTGGTAGGTTGACCAGCTCAGCTACCACCCAGGCCCAGATCCAGTACTCTGAGATAGCCCACCCCAAAATCTATATCATCTGAGAACAGCTGGGACATGTGAAAAGGCCAGTCCTGCTGATGCAAAGCTGCAGGATCTCCATGACACAGGGCAACAAGAGGATAACTGGGAGGAGTCCTGATGAGGATCCAGTATTGACCAGATCAGTGACTCATTCCAATGAACATTTGCCAGTGAAGGTGTGGACAGAGAGATATACTATGGAACGCACTGAGACATACTACAGCTTCCAGAATGAGTTGTTTTCTATTCGCACGCATATGTGTGTGCATGTGTGCATGTGTTTTATTTGGAGCAGGGAGTTTGCAAAGGTAAAGGGCGGATAGGAGGGGATGAGGAGATGAGCAGGACTGGGGTGCATGATGTGAAACTCACAAGGAATCAATGAAAAGTTAAAAACAAAACTATCATTCCAAGGCCTTTTCAACATACTGGAGTCAACAGGGACATCTCTTGTCCACCACAGTGGGTTTGAGTTCAGGGGCCATCTCGGTTCTGTCTAAGGTGTGGATGAGTTGTTTAACCTCTCTCTGGCTTGATGTCCTCATCTGGAACAGAGATTAATCCCCTGGCCACAGAAAAGATCCTGCATGTAATGCACCTACTACATTGCGCCTGATTCAAGAGCATGGGAACAGAACAGTTATTTTAAGCTCATATATGACTGTGATGGTTTTTATAATAGCAATAGCATTGTAAAGAAGTGAAGACCCTTTATTATTTTAAGTTCACACTGGAGTTGCCAGGTATAGAACCAAAATCACTCTTTCCAAGACTCTTTATCTGGTTCTTTAGCTTAATGAAGGACTGTGGAGGGTTCTGTAGACTTCCACCTCCCCTGCCACTACTGGTCCATTGCATGCATTTTCTCCTTTTTGCCGTCTGAATCAAAGGTCACCATTCACTTTTGAATCTAAACTCTAGACTCTACTTTTTAGAATGATTCACAAGAAAAACCGATCTCCATTTCTGTGTTTCCAGTATAGCCCTAGCCTTAATTTTATGTCAAAGAACTTGAATCATGACAACATTGGTTCTACACAACCAATAGGTACTGAGACCCTGGGTTATAGGAGACATAGCTTTAGATACTACAGGTCATTCAGTAAAGGGAAGTAGTTTTCAAGTTTACCTAAATCAAGAGAAAGCAATCAAGCATCAATGAAGAAGGAAAAAAAAAACACTGTAAATGAAACAGAGCAAAGCAGGCCATGAGTAGGTCAATGAAGGCACAAAGGACAGGTTACTTGGCATGGTAGTCAGAGTGAGTCTGTCAGAGGAGGTGGCTGCCAGCTGAGCTGGCCTGACAGAAGAAAGGTGTCAAGTGATGTCTGGAGGGACCATCCCAACAAGTGAGTGAGAATGAATCTGGCATGTCCAGAAATAGATGCCAGTCTGGGATGTCTGGGGCAAACTGAGGAGGGAGTATGTGGTGTATATACAAGGGACATAAAGGCAATAAGAGCTTTTCCACAGAAACCACTGAGATTTCTCTTTGTTTCTTTTGGAGGGATAGCATGATCTGACTTCTGATTTGTTCTCTTGTACCATAAGAAATTGATCTTTAGGAAAACCAAAGTAAAAGCAGAAAAACATCCTTTTATGTCAGTTCTATTTATCATTAAAGAGAAAGTGAAATTAGTTTCCAGCCTGAAGTGATCACAATTTGGTGGTGACTGTGTAGCCTTTTGAAAGCTCTATTTTACTGGGACTCATGATTCTATTTTCTGGAAACTATATTTGGATACTTCAGCCAATGACTCACCAAGTAATCTTTCTTAGGAAATTTAGGAAAATGTAGCAAGGATGGTACCTCCTAGAAAATGCCAGGTTAAGTATAGGGAAGGCAGAGGTGTACTTGAGGGATTCAATTTCATATTCTCCAACAATATCACTACTTAGATCCTTTTCGTTTGCTCTCAATATAAATCTGAAGGCTGAAGAAAATAGTTTGCCAATTAATTTCTATCTCATAGTCTCCAGTGAGGATGGTAATTAAATGTCCTCACACAGGGCGGGTGATTAGATTAGAATACACTCACAAAATCCTTTGGAGAGAATACCTTTAACCTGTGGGAAGCAATTTGTCTCGGCCTGTATTGGTGAAATAGGTTAAAGAAAAAACAAACAAACAAAAAAAAAAACCCCAACCAACCAACCCCCAAAACAAACAAACAAACCCAAACTTTAAGTAACACTGAGGTGGGAGGTATTTCTTCCACCTCTTGGGATAGCTTCTTCTCAGGAACCAATGAGAGAAATAGCTATGCTTCGTGTGCCTGGTATTCTTCCTGATACCAGGGTTTCCTCATCTAGTTTAATGATGGATATCACAAGTCTTCAGAGTTAGCCTGAAGCCAGGCACAGATGCCTGTGATACCAGTACTCAGGGGGGCTGAGATAGGATTGCAAGTTCAAGGCCTGCCTGGGCTACACAGTGAGTTTGAAGCCAGCCAGAGGTACAACAGAGAGCATCTGTTTCAAAAAGAAAAACAGTATAAAGCAGAACAGTGCCCCAACTCTGCCCCCCACCCCCCCACCCCCACCCCCGGCACATTTAAAAAAGTAAACCTAGACTTGGTCTTTGGACAAAGTCTGTGATTAATAGGTCTTTTATAGTTAGTCATTAAAATCAGCCAAGAAATATTTCACAGTAGAATCAGTGTAGCTGTTCCACAGAATCCCAGTTTTAAGCTCAGTCAACACATCAGGTAGTTTCACTATTAAGCACTTGCCACTAGAAAGAATAATTTGTCATTTAAATCAAGCATTAAGTAAGCACCTACTGCTGGGCATGGTGGTGCACGCCTTTAATCCCAGCACTCGGGAGGCAGAGGCAGTTGGATCTCTGTGAGTTCAAGGCCAGCCTGGTCTACAAAGTGAGTCCAGGACAGTCAGGGGTTACACAGAGAAACACCCTGTCTCGAAAACCTTAAAAAAAAAAGTAAGCACCTACTATTTACATATTACCTCTTACATAACACCATTAAGTAGGAAAGGATATACAAAGAATATATTACAGTGTTCTTTCTTATCAGACTCATGTTCCATTAGTGCTATTTCTGGTATTTTTTGTTCACATTCTATCTTGTGACAATTTCAAATTCTTCAATATTTAGTAAAGTATATGCATCTGAACTTTAAAAAAACTACTTGTATATCGCCAGGGAAGGCAGCAAAGGAAATGACCTTTGTCCAAGTAGGCGAGGCACACAAAACTCTTGCGTTGTCAGTCACAACAAAAGCTAGGGAAGGCTGAAGGGAACAGTGTAAGTACTTGAAACTGGTAGCGCCAAAAGGAAAGATTTGGCTCCAGATAGAACACCAGTGATTTATACAGCCGGGTGAGTCATGTGTGTCAGATCTGGATTATGGACCCATAAACACTGGCTTGAAAGGCGGTGGTCAGGCCATTGAGGCTGTTATTCCCCAAATCATCATCATCAACATGTCAGTTCCTCCTGAACTGAACAGCAGGGACTGAAATACAAGCAACACAATGAACAGACAATGTACGATACTTCTGCTGCCTTACACATAGAGTCTCAAGGGCAATGTTACAAGAAAGTGTTTAAAAGTGAACAAAGGAGCTTGATGACAAGTCTGAAGAACTGAGTTTGATGCTTGGGATCCATTTGGTGGAAGGAGAAAACCAGCTCCCATAAGATATCCTTCAATCCTCTCTTCCTCTCCCCCTCACTTTCTCTCCCCTCTCTGCCTCCTTCCCCCACTCTCTCTCCTGTCTCTCTCTGCATGCGCATGCTGTTTCTCTTTCCCTCTCGTATCCAATAAACCTGCTTTTACATAACTTAATTTGGCCTGGATTGGATTATTTTCCCACAGCGCATTGTAATTTTTTAAAACATCTGGTAACATGAGTTGGTGGAGGTAGTGCCCCAACAAACGTCCGGACACAGGGCTGCTCCTAACCAATGGTTGTTGCTCGCTCATGTTTGGATTCACATCTTGCCGGCTACAGCTGTCCCAAGTTTGGACACAGCCAGACATCTAAGGACTGATGCTGCTCTGGGACCTGTCTCCCAACGAAGCCATGGACATAGGAGCCTTATGGGAAATCCGACTGGGTAACGAGTTAGCCTCTGTCATAATAAACCATACATAGGCCGTTGGTTTATAATTCCTGTGGTAATTATCCTCCTCAGATCTCTGATAGGATTGACAGGTGGCAGACAGTTTTTCCTTGCTAGCAGGCTTCATACTACAATATAAACAACTGTTCCTTTATTTATGATTGTTCTCAATAATGACTACTCATGCTATTTCTTCCTAAAATTTATCTCTTTTTGTAAACCTAAATTCTTGTAAGCCTCAGGGAATCCACTGGAATCCACAGGTCAAATGGACTCAGATAAGTATAGCCTATTTCCACTTCTGCCTATCACTGGGAGGTTGGACCACTCCTCCCTAGTTTTGGGGCCACCCCAACTGTCAAGACCATGGGCCTAAAAATTTTTTACCCTAGCTACTTAATTTTACCTCCTGCCCCTAATATGTATCTGTTCCAGCAGATTTCCAACCAATTAAAGACTACAAACTGCTCCAACTACGGCCTTCATCTCTAGATGGTCATGCAGAACCTGGACAGCAAGGAAAACAGTCTGCTCTTCCCGGACCTGACCAACATTCCATCTTTTGTCCCCTCACACCCCCAATTCTGACTCCCACAATGTCAGCAGGAAGTAGCCAGATGATCCTTCGCCCTTATTCATTTATTATCAACAAAAGTCTGGGATATTAGGTCTGCCTGAGTCCCAGGTTCTCTCGGCATAACTCAGCTTCTTCCTGTTACAGGGGCATGCCCTGCCCTCACAAGCGTCTACCTATATAATCCGGACATCTTGTGGGCTTCCTCTCTTTCTCTCCCCTGTATGCCTCTTTTCCCCTACTCTCTCTCTCTCTCTCTGCATGCACATGCTGTTTCTCTTTTCCTCTTGTATCCAATAAACCTGCCTTTATATAACTTAAAAAAAGATATCATCTGATCTACACACACACAGCAAAAATAAAAGCTATATGTTCCTTGCAATGTTAGATACTTTTGTCTACTTAATATCAATTTAAAGACTATAAAATGGGTTTTCAATGAAATGTTCGTGATGATGTAAAGTCACAATTCTTCACATATGAAAGAATTAGGTTAAACACCATGCACACGATGAAAATATAATTATCAAACCCTATTAAAATGGGAAGAGATGTAAAGAGTACCTACCATTCAGTGACCTCTTCCTGTCTGTTACTTAGAATCTTTTTTTATACATCATTTACTTAATTGTAATTGTGTCAATATCCCTTCAAAGCAGGTGCTGTGACCTATGCTTTACAGATGGGAAACAGAAGCCACCTGTCTGCTCTGCAAAGCAAATGGGTACATAAAGTTTTAAAGTGAAAGGGAGAGGTGTAACGTTAACCTTGACTTAAAAAAAGAAAAAAAAAAAACGGGGCTTGGTGGCACACGCCTTTAATCCCAGCACTTGGGAGGCAGAGGCAGGCGGATCACTATGAGTTCGAGGCCAGCCTGGTCTACAAAGCAAGTCCTGGACAGCCAGAGCTGTTATACAGAGAAACCCTGTCTCAAAAAACCAAAAAAAAAAAAAAAAAAAATCAGGCCATAGTGAGTCTCTAGTCTGTGGAGCCAGAACACTGGGTTTTACATTTGACCATCTAGTCTTAGATTTTAAGTCACTGTATAGGAGTTAAAAATTTATTTCAGCTGGGTGTGGTGGCGCATGCCTTATATCCCAGCATTTAAATTGGGAGGCAAAGGCAGGCAGATCTCTGGGAGTTCAAGGTCAGCCTGGCCTACAAAGTGAGTCCAGGACAGTCAGGGCTGCACAGAGAAAGCCTGTCTCAAAAACACAAACAAACAAAAAAATCATTTCATCTTTTTGAACGTAAAGTTTCCACCGATGTGAATTAAAAGTGTTTGATCAGTTCACCTTCATGGCCCTTTCTAGCTTGAACACTCAACTCTAACAAGGAAGAACACCCTATTTTCCTGACCATCTATTTCCCTAGTACTCTGGTCATAGTATTCCCTATGACCTTCATGGGGAATCTGCCCTTCTTCTCCCACGAAGGTCCTTGCTTTTAGTTGAAGATCTGCTGCAGGGCTAGGCTCACGACCTAAGTGGACCATTTAGAGGAAGATACAGCATTTATTTAGTGATTACCAAGAAAAGCACCCTGCTGTCCTGGCACTGCTAGCAGTGGGACTAGAGGAGGCTGTTGGAGCTTCCTCGGTATTCCTAACTAAAGCTACTAGAGGCAAGAAAGCCCTGAGTTTTTCAGCCCTATTATGTTGGTGTTTGTCTGTTGGCTTGGCTCATAGGCATCACAGTGGGTGCACCCTTGGAGGATGGGCAATTTGTAGGAAGAAGAGAATTTATAGAGTAGGGAGCTATCTATGGAATCCTGGATAGGAACCACCATTTTTCTGGTTTGGAAGCAAAGGGTGGGAGGCAGTTAGGCATCAGAATGGACAAAGACTGAGATTCAGTTGTGAAAGGATTTGACTTAAAGGTATGATTTCAGGTTCCCTGGAAGTGGAGGAGGGAGCCACATTTATGTTGAGGATTCTACAAGATTAATTAACTAATTAGAACCTCTCGATACAGAGTTGGAATGTTGCATATCTAGAGCCAAATTCTCTTGGCTGTGCTCACTCTTAATACCCATTCATCGCCCACCACTATGTCTGACCTAACACACTTTCAACTATGAAGTAGGATATTTGGGATATATTAAATTTGCAGAGTAGTTGCCCCCACTAACGCAAAACTAAGAATATTACGAGCAAACATCTGAAATCTATAGCAGAACTTTCTCTACTTTCCTGTAATCCATCTTTCTTTAATATATATGTGCAATATTATATATTAAATATATTTTTATGTGTATGAGCATGTTGGTTGATATGTATGCCTGTGCACTATGTCCGGGAAGACAAGAAGAGGGTATCAGATTCCTGGAACTGGAGAAAGCTGTAACCCTCCATGTAGGTGCTAAGAATTGAACTCAGGTCCTCTGGGAGAGCAGCAAGTGTTCTTAACCTCTGAGCCACTTCTCTAGCCCTGTAACCTACCTTTCTAATGTCCTCACTGATGTATTTGGTAAGTGCCTTTCTTTCTCTTTTTCTTCCTTCCTCTCTCTTTCTTTTTGCCTTTCTTTGTGTTGTTGTATACATGTATACACTTCAGAGGTCAAAACTGGGTGTCTTCTGTGGCTCTTCTTATGATATTTTTTCTTGGTTTTTGAGAAAGACAAGGATAGCCTTGGCTGTCCTGAAACTCACTCTGTAGACCAAGCTGGCCTTGAACTCACATAGATCCCTCATGTCTATTCCTCCCAAGTGCTGGGATTAAAGGTATGTGCCACTACTGCCTGGCCCTTGTTTGGATGTCTTCTTTTTTTTTTTCTTTTTGAGACAAGAGCGCTCACTGAAATCTATAATTCATGGATTCAATTGCTGGCCGCAAAGAGCCCCAGCAATTCTCCTGTCTGTCTGTTCAACTTTGGGGAGTTACAGGAACATGCTGTCATATCATTTTTTAAAAACAAGGTAGGCCGGGTTGGCGCACACCCTTAATCCCAGCGCTTGGGAGGCAGGAGCAGACAGATCTCTGGGATTTCAAGGCCAGCCTGGTCTACAGTTAGTTCCAGGACAGTCAAGGCTGTTACACAGAGAAACCCTGTCTCGAAAAACCTAAAAAACAAAACAGACAAATAGGGTCTCACTGTGTATCCCTGGCTGGCCTGGAACTCAACATATACAGCAGGTTGGTCTGAATTCACAAAGGTCTGCTTGCTTTTCCTCTGCTTCTTGAGTGCTGAGACTAAAAATCATGGCTACCACACCCATCTTTTTATGTAGGAACAGGGGACGCTTGGACAGCAAGGACCGTGATGACCGAGCCATTTCTCCAGTCCCCTTTTGTTCTGTGACTGAAAGTTCAAGTAACTGCTAGTTATTGGACAATCCCTCAGATACCTATAAATGTGCAGGAGAGAACCACCCACTAATCTGGGCAACCTGGATACACTTCCTAAGCTATTTGAGTCAGAACAAAGTACCTCTGAATCACTGTGTTTTGAATCAACCATGGTGACAATGTGGGCCCCAAGGACAACCCATTCCATTAGAAGAGTTGCCTAGACGGGTGCCAGGTTCTGATGCAAGCCTTCTGTGCCCAGCCATCAACACTTCTTTTTCAGGTGAACATTGCTAAGTTGTTTATAGGACCTGCTCCTCCCTTTGTTTCAATTGATGGTTTGTTTGTTCGAGTCTTTTAGTAAGAGTTGAGGCTTAATGCTGATATTTTAATACAGGTTTAAGCATAAGAGTTAAAAAGGTGCTCAGAAGAAAGTAAGACATGGGTGTAGATATCTTAAAGAAAAGTCACTGTTTGTTCATTCCAAGCCAGCTGTTTAAGATTCTTTCATTTGTTTTCAGAGAATTTAATCAACAGCAATTGGCCTTTTTCTCCCACCATCCCTTTAGTATCTGATCCTTCATTTTTCCTTTATCTTCTGTGGGAGATAGAGGTTAGAGATTCTGAGCGCCTGGTCATAGAGACACCACAGATAAGAGATACTTGTTCCTTCCAACAGTTAGAGATATCAGGGGGGTCTTCCCAAGACATGCAATGGCTTCAAGACAATGTATTTCCTCCTTGGGTTGGGTTAGCCAGGAAGATGTATATAAGGGACAATCCCATAAACATGTAGGATAGATGTGAGGTACAGAGGGAGAGAACTGATCACCGGGTAAGACCCAAGGAACCACTCCCCCCCAAACAACACACTATCTGATCCAAAACACAAATCCTTAAAGCTGGCATAGAATGTTGAAATTTTCAGGAAAAAACAAAACAAAACAAAAACAAACCAAACAACAACAAAAGTCCCCTAAAATGGGAAACTGAAACTGAGAGAAGGAAAACTGGAGAAGTCCCTCCCTGAATACCCAGGAGATTATATATTGTAAAGTCACAATAACTCAACTTCTGAGTCTTAGAAAATGAGGAAAATACAAAACTCAAGCAAGTTTTTTTTTCCCCACACCAAATCCAATGACCTAGGAGACAAAACCAAAGATCCAAAATGGGCAGAATACTTTAACTGGAATTTTAAAACTCCCCAAGGTAGAAACTGAATTTCAAAATGAAATAAAAAGAAGGCAAGGCTACTCCTAAGTATGGAGAAGATTTTTATCATAGATATAAAAGAGAAATGAGGCAGAGGAAAGAGTCCAGGCTCAATACTGCTGGCAGAATAGACGAGACCATGAGAGGAGAAGAGGGGGAAGGAAGAGCCGCTGGCCAAGAGGGCTGCATAACCAAAGTGGCTGGATTGTATAGAAATCATGCAGGGAGAAGGGAACCAAAAGCCCAGCCTCTGGGAGTGAAAGGTTTAGTACAGCTAGCCGGATGAGAAATGCTGGGAGGAGCTACAGCTCAGAGTGATGTGGGAGAACTGGCAGGGTCTGCTTTGATATGTTAACAGGCACCTCAGCCATTTGTCCAGGGTTTCTGAGAACTTAAAGAAATGATGCAACTGCAATTTACAAAAATTGGTAAGAATTTGGGAACGATCAAAACAGGAGAAAAAAAAAAAGACATACAACCTTTAAAGTCTGTATCATAGCTAAGGGGAACACTGAGGATTCTGAGTTTTCTCAAGCCCGTTTCTCATCTGCCCTCTGACCTATCCAGTCCACTCTTTCCACTCTCTTTTCTAGTAATCCACAAGTAGAAGCATCAGAGGAAATTCTGCATCACAGGAAAACATTTACATAGTCGGTGAAAATAGAGCCTAAAGGAAAAAGAGATTCTGCTCCCATCTGTATCCCCTGACAAAAATTGGGCTTAAAAAATATGAGCTTCCCTGAGTCATCAGGACCTGCTGGGGTCTGCTGAGGAATTTCCCGGCACAATATTGACTTACAAAACAGGATTTTCTCACTTCTATAAGACATTTCCATTTTTAATGACTTCTTTAATGATTAGCTCCTAAAAGAGAAACTCACATTTGACCTTTCACTGGTTCCCTTCTTATATCTCAAATATATAGAAATTAAAACGCTCTTCTGTGAGAAACATGTTTTTCCTTATCAGAGACAGCTAGTCTGGCAAGGACTTGCATTCCCCTCCCCTTTCCCTTTGCAACTTTATCTCATCAGATTGTGAAGTTGGGCACTTAGGTGTAGCCACCTTCTACTTCAGGGATAACAGAAGGAAGCTATCTTGTTCTCCCCCTTGCTAATCTGATTTGGGTTCTGGCACGTACTTTTTACAGAAAGAATTGCCACTCCAAGCTACTTTCCCTTTGTTTGGGTATTATTTTATGCAACATCAAGGTTACTCTTTGTATGTTTCTAATACTACCTTACCTTGTACTCTGATCTAATGTGTTGTCTATCTCTCTCCCTCCCCCTCTGTTAGTGAATGTAATAAATTGTATCTCCAGCCTTTACAAGTATGAGTCTTTACACTTTGGTCTCAGTCATTCCCCCACTGCCCTCCCCCACGCCCCAGGTGTTTACCTTTTCCACCCCAGTCAGTCTTTCCCTGAGTCCTTCTTACTTGCCTTTCATTACTTTATATTCCACCTTCCTTAAGTTCTTTTCCTCCCCTTTCTAGTTTCACAGTCTACAAAGGCATATAAATGCAGACACATATAATACGTACATTTATATATAGAAACTCCACATATGAGAGAAAGCACATGGCGTTTGTCTTTTTCAGTCTGGCTTATTTAGTTTTAAACATAATGGTTTCCATTTTCCTGCAAGTGTCATATTTCATGATTCTTTATGTCCTCCAACTCACTATGAAGCTGAGGCTAACACTTGCACTTCTGATCCTCCTTCTGCCCCTTCCAAGTGCTAGTATTACAGATATGTGCCACCATGCCTGGTTTATGTGGTTGGTGACAGGAACAAAGCCCAGTGCTTGATGATGATTTCCCTGGCCTCCTTTCGTGGGACCAGTGAACCCACTGGAGAACTGCTTCCCAATAAACCTGCCTATATATTTTAATCTGCCATGAAGTGACTCATTTCATCAGCAGAGAATAACTTATATTGTGTAGAATTTTATTGTGCCTACAACCTTCAGTCCTCATCAATGGTAAAATAGTGATATTGATATCTTTTAGAAAATCAATAATTAAAATTGATGAAAGCCTTTGACTTCCCTAGCCAAAGACTCTTATTAGTTATTCCAATCAAAGATATATCCCATTTACAAAACATCAGGTTTTCTCCTCATAATTACTGAATGGACAGACATGGTGGCACACGTCTTTAATCCCAGCACTCAGGAGGCAGAGGCAGGCAAATCTCTGAGAGTTCAAGGCCAACCAGGTCTACAGAATGAGTTCCAAGACAGCAAGGACTGTTAAACCCTGTCTCATAAAACCTAAAGTAATGATAATAATAACTGAGCAGAGAAGGCACCTATGCTAAAGGGAAACATTACACTATTATTACAAGGTATATTTAGGTGGTAACCAAAGCTTCAGAGTTAATTTAAGTCTCTTTTTTTTTTTTTCATTTCATTTATACTTTTCAGTTAAGTGAGCCTTCAAGGTATTCCATAGTACACCTAGAGTCAGCCCAGGAAATGGGGGTGCATTTTTCACCCAGCACTGGGGAGCCTGGTCCTCTATGGCCAGCCTCCCTAGCCTATTTGACAAGTACTAGGTTCCAGTGATAGACCCATGCTGACTTTTAAATGGTTGTCAGAGTGCAAACCCAGGTCTTTGTTCTTTGTTGAGCATGCACTCTACCCACTGAGCTCAGTCTCCAGCCCCAGGTTGACCTTTTAAAAATTTCAATTAATATGAAACAATCTCAAGTGTGTGTGTGTGTGTGTGTGTGTGTGTGTGTGTGTGTGTGTGGTCAAAATAGACCAAATGCTAGAACCAAAGGGCACATCTGTGGGGGTTTAGGTTTGGGACTAAGAATTTTAGGACAAAATCTGTTAAGTCATCATCATAATAAAAAGGCATACATTAAAAACAATTAATGTTCAAACACAGAGCATGTAATGGAAGTGTTATTTCAAAAAAAGACTCTTTAACATGAGGCTATATCTTCTTTCTTTATTTATTTTAGGTTTTTCGAGACAGGATTTCTCTGTGTATCCTTGACTGTCCTGGACTCACTCTGTAGACCAGGCTGGCCTTGAACACAGAGAAATCCGCCTGCCTCTGCCTCCTGAGAGCTGGGATTAAAGGCATGCACCACGTGCACCACCATGCCCGGAGGCTATATCTTAAGGGACTATGTTTCTCAATTTAATGATTCTTCAAGGTGTCCCATAGGATGACAGTTAGAATTAAAAACTACTGAACAGCAACAGACAGTATTGTGGTTATTGGGTGGTTTGATGACTCTTTTAAATTACTATAATTTAGTCATTACATTATTTTCCCTAAAACAACAAAAACAAAAAACTAAAAGCTTTTTCCACACTGCCCACGGAGATGTCCACAAGGCATGGCTTTTGCTTCTGTTCATAAGGAAAGGACACTCACACAATGTCCAGATTCTTGATGTCCTGCAAGGAGGAGGATGTCCTTACAGCAGGAACCCACTTTGGTGGGACTAATCTTGATTTCTAGAAGGAACCATCCACACAAGGCAAAGTGACGGCATCTACATCCTAAATCTGAAGAAGCCCTGGGAGACGCTGCTGCTGACAGCCCTTGTTGCCATGGAGATCCTGCTGATGTTATTCGCATCTCCTCCAAGGACACTGGCCAGTGAGCTGTGCTGACCTTTTCTGTAGGCACTGGGGCCACTCTAATTGCTCGCGGCTTCACTAACCAGATCCTTCGGGGAACTGAGCCGTCTGGTGGTGACGGATCCCCGGGCTGAACACCAGTCCCTCACAAAGGCATCTTCCGCCAACCTGTCTACCATCACTCAGAGTAACGTAGATTTTTCCCGCTCACATGGGTTGCTTACACTGGATGCTCCACACTGGAGCTCACTGACTGGTTCTGACGTGAATGCTGGCATGGGGAGTTCTGTACATGTGCGACACCATCTCCCATAAGCATCCATGGAAGGTCTTGGCTGATCTCTACTTCTACAGAGAACCAGAAGCAACCCAGAAGGAACATGTGGTGGTTTGAATGAAAATGGCCCCCCACAGGCTCATAGGGAGTGGCCATATTAGGAGCTAGGGACTTGTTGAAGTGGGGGTGGCTTATAAGAGGAAGAATGTCACTGTTGGTGGGCTCTTAGATCTCAGAAGCTCAAACCAGGCTGTCACTCTCTTTTCTTGCTACCTTTGGATCTGGATGCAGAGGTCTCCAGCACCATGTCTGCCTGCACGCTGCTGCCATGCTTCCCACCATAATGATAATGGAGTAAACCTCTGAAACTGTATGGCAGACCCAGTCAGGTGTTTTCCTTTATAAGAGCTGCTATGGCCTGCCCCGAGCTCAGCTGCTCCCGGAGGCCAGAACAGAGGGGTAGAGTAGCCTTCACCCAAGGCTGCTTGAGACACAAGACAAAAAAAAAAGCTGCCATGGTCACAGTGTCTCTTCACAGAAATAAAACCCTCATTAAGAAGTATAAGCCTAGTTGAACAGGCTGTGATCAAGGAATAGATTGCACCAGCTCCTGAGTTCAATGATGCTCAACCCGAGGTGACAGACTGGTCTCAAAGTGTGTATGTCCCTCTGTGCCTAGCCATCAGTTACCTACCAAAGTCCAGAGTCCCCAGAGACTGAGACTGTCATCAGCTCCTGTTGCTTAAAAAAAAAAAAAGACTAGACCCTGATTGAATACAGCACAAGGCTAATGAATTGGTCAAAACTTTTATGATTATGGAGAGTTGTGTCAGTTTCTGACCAATAGAACCAACCCCTTCTGAACCCACTCCACTCCTAATAGAGAATACAGTTGATTTTCTTTCTTTCTTTTCTTTTCTTTTTTTCTTCTCGAGACAGGGTTTCTCTGTGTAGCCCTGGCTCTCCTGGAACTCACTCTCTAGACCAGGGTGGCCTCGAACTCAGAGATCCTCCTGCCTCTGCCTCCCAAGTACTGGAATTAAAGGCATGTACCAACATTGCCAGGTTGTGTTTTAAAGACTTTTGAATGGCTTTTTTGGGGGGTGGGGGTGGGGAGGATTCTTAAGTGGTTAACTTTAAGTTTGGGGGGTGGTGGTTTTAAGGCAGGGTTTCTCTGTGTATCCTTGACTGCCCTGGCCTCACTTTGTAGGCCAGGCTGGCCTTGAACTCACAGAGATCTGCCTGCCTCTGCCTCCCCAGTGCTGGGATTTAAGGCATGCACCACCACGCCTGGCAACTTTAAGCTTTTATAATAAAGAATTCGGCTGGGTTTTGTTCCTATTTCTTAGAGAAAATTGTTGGAATTTCCTGTGTGGTCAAGGTATCTTTGAAATTCTTCATGGTCCCTGGTAGTTAATGGAACTCATGGACCCCTAAAAACAAAACAAAACAACCTCCGCCAAACAACAACAACGAAAAAATAAACAAACAAAAATGGTAACTCAAGATGGAGACTGAACACTCCTGCAAGAATGGTATGGCGACTTATGCAATAGTAATCTCCAGAGGCTAGAACAGGAGGCCCATGTGTTCCAGGATAGCTCACATAGTAAAATCCTGTTTCAGAAACATAAAACAAACAAACAAACCCCCCCCAGAAAGGCCAGCTATGTGATTAGTAGACTGAGGTTTTTAGTTGTGTTAGATTAGCTCAACATGGGAGAGGGGGAAAAAAGCTTCCTAGATACCTATCCATTGAGTCCTTAATGAAATTCTCTGGTGAAGTCCTGCAGGCGTGGTGTTGCACACCTTTAATTCCAGCACTGTGGCAGCAGAAGGAGGCAGATCTCTTGAGTTTGAGGCCAGCCTAATCTACATAGTGAGATCCAGGACAGCCAGGGCTATGTAGAAAGAATTTGTCTCAGAAAACAAAAATACAAACAAACAAAAATCAAACAAATAATAAAATGCTGAAGGAAGATGTTAGAAGATGGAAAGACATCCCATGCTCGTGGATTGACAAAACTAATACTGTAGAAATGGCTATATTACTAAAAGCAATCTACAGAGTCAACAATTGCCATCAAAATTCCTCACAGAACTAAAAAGCAATCCTAAAATTCAAATGGAAGCACAAAAGATTCCACTTAGCTAAAGCAATCCTCAGCAGCAAGAGAAGGCAGGAGATATCAAAACATTCCTGCACCTAAGGCTCAGGGAACATTGTGGAAGAAGGGACTGAAATAGTGTAAGAGTCAGAGAACTATGGAGTTTACTGCAAGATCTTGTCTTCTAGCAATATCAGAAGCTACACTCATAAATTCTCACCAATATAACTGCCTAAACATCAGCTGAACAAGGACAACAACAGGCATGACAAAGTGGACTAGGTTTCAATCCTACACAGAAAACTACAGATTGGTAAGGAATGCTGAGAGCTGGAAAAGTAGTCTTCCCTAGCCAGGCACATCAACTGGTTATCCAATACCAAATAACCAACCATGAAAACATACATACCACTGGTTACAATATAACCAATGTTAATATCTGTAACATTATTCAGACAGAGTAGTTTATATTTAGAAATATATATGAATATATGCATATGCATAACAAGAATTAAGAAAAATGGAAATTAATTTGAATGAGAGCAAAGAGGGGTGTATGACAAGGCTTGGAGGGAGAAAAGGGAAGGGAGAAATGATAACTATTTTATAAATCTTAAAAATAAAATAAACAAGTCAAACCAAACAAATATGACAACACAAAACAACACTCACACGCGCACACACACCATAGCCTGAATCCTTTTCCCCTAGGGATCAGAATAAGATTAAAAAAATATTGATCATTGGGGGCTGGAGAGATAGCTCAGTGGGTAAGAGCACTGACTGTTCTTCCAAAGGACCTGAGTTCAAATCCCAGCACCCGTATGGTCGTTCACAGCTGTCTGTAATTGCCAGGCTTGGTGGCGCACGCCTTTAATCCCAGCACTCGGGAGGCAGAGGCAGATGTATCTCTGAGAGTTCAAGGTCAGCCTGGTCTACAAAGTGAGTCCAGGACAGTCAGAGCTACACAGAGAAACCCTGTCTCGAAAAACCAAAAAAAAAAAAAAAAGAATATTGATCATTGCCATTTCTAGACAATCTCATACTAGAACAAATACTCAAGAAAAAGAAATAACTATCCAAACTGATAAATGTAAGGAAGAGGGCCTCAGGGGCATCAGGAGGCGAAGAATGACAAGGATTTGAGGTCAGATAAGACATACTTTATTTAATTCTTCAATTTGGGTTATAGCAACTGGGCAGGCTGCCACTGGCAAGCATGCACGCACAGTGCACATACAGGGCCACCTGGGCCACACACAGGCAAGAACAGGCACAGACACAGGCCAGCACACAGGCAACATGGATGTAGGCACATGGATGGGTCCACAAGCAGATATACACAAGTAGACTGGTGAAAGCAGCAGGAAAAGGCCCTGGCCCCTGAACTCACCGCCATATTTACACTCAACCCACACAAAAGGGGCATTCTGCCAGGAACAGTTACGCAACAGATTACATCACTGTTTACTTTTGGGATTCCCAGGCATCCAATATCCACCATTTTGTGCTGACTCATAGCCCTCTGGATGTCTGCTGTCAGCCATGTTTTCCACTATTCACCCTGAATACCAGCAACATAGTGTCTAAAGACAAATTGGCCCCCATGGCCCTCTGTTTCCAAAGGAAAGGAAGAAGTAAAGCTTTACTCAAAATAGCCACAGAAAAAGCAACCAGAAGTAGTCAACGATTTCATAAAAGTTAGAGTACAAGACCAACATGCAAAAGTCAACCGCGTCTCTGCACCAGCAATGGGTAACACAGAGAGGGAAGGATGGAAATAACTCACTGTATCACTCCTTCAGAGCAGCACAGGTTTGTCTGGCCTCAAAATTCAAGCTCTTCAAGGTCCATGAACAGTCAAAAGAGCAGCAGACGTGTCTTCTAGGCCCAGTTCTTCCTAGAAATAGGCTGGCGGTAAGCAATAAATACGAGACATTCCACAAATCGTTTTGGTCCTCTAGGTTTAATTTCCTCCTCTGCAAAGTGAGCTTAGAATAATATATGGGCAATTGTGAGCGCTTCATCAGATAAGGCGCTGTACTCTGAGAGGAGTGCCCCTGGGGCATGTGGAGCTGAGGACTGTGTGCTCACATTCCCCAGGTATTGAGTTCAAGTCTCTCTGTCTTCTCTCTGTATATCCACCACCTATCTTCTTATTTTTCCTCCAATTCAAACCTCCTGCTCTAGGTAGAAAAGTGAATTTGGGCTGGAGAGATGGCTCAGTGGTTAAGAGCATTGGCTGTCCTTCTAAAGGACCCAGGTTCAAATCCCAGCACCACATAGCAGTTTACAGTTGTCTGTAATAGTCGGGCGTGGTGGCACACCCCTTTAATCCCAGCACTCAGGAGGCAGAGCCAGGCAGATCTCTGTGAGTTCAAGGCCAACTTGGTCTACAGAGTGAGTTCCAGGACAACCAGTGAGGCTGTCTTAGAGAAATCCTGTCTTAGAAAAACAAAACAAAACAAACAAACAAACAAACAAAACCCAAAAATCAGATTTCTCAAGTTAAAAAGATTACTGAGACAGTTATTTTGGATTGCTGTGAGCAAATTCATTATTATTGAATCTCTTCAGAAATTCACCAATCTCCTCTTGCCTTTGCCGGTTGAAGATCTGTTACCAACTATACAAAGCAAGCACACAACTAAGCAAAAAGTCAACTGTTCCACTTGACAGTTACAGTTTCAGATCAATACATTTTTCCAATATAGCATCTTATTTGTAAATATAGTTAATAAAACATGTATTTGTGCTACACCTTTAAACCCAGGACTTGGGAGTCAGAGGCAGGTGGATCTCTGTAAATTCAAGGCCAACCTACTCTATAAAGCCAGTCTGGGACAGCCAGGTCTATTACACAGAGAAACTCTGTCTTGAAAAAACAAACAAAAACCGGGCGTTGTTGGCGCACGCCTTTAATCCCAGCACTCGGGAGGCAGAGGCAGGCAAATCTCTGTGAGTTGGAGGCCAGTCTGGTCTACAAAGTGAGTCCAGGACAGCCAGGCTGTTACACAGAGAAACCCTGTCTCAAAAAACCAAAAAAAGAAAAAACAAACAAGAAGGAAGAGTAATAAGAGGAAAAGATACCAAGTATATTGTGTTTCATATCCAAGAGAATCCTCATCTTCTTTTTCTTCTTCTTTAAAAAAAAAAGTATTTTTAATTATGTGTATGTGTGTGCATCTGTGCCCACGCACGGTAGGGTAGGTACACATAAATGTAGGTGCTGGGGAGGCCAGAAGACGGCATTGAATCCCCTGGATCAGGAGTTTCAGGCTGTATGAGTTGCTTTTCTGTGGCTGTGATAAAACACCATGACCAAGAGTTTATGGCTCACAGTTCCAGAAGGATAAGGGTCATGGCAGGAAGTGACAGACAGGAACAGGAAGCCAAGAGATCACACCTTTAACCATAAACACACAGAGAAAACTGCAAGTGGGATGAAGTTATAAACTCTCAAGCCACCCAGCATTGATGTACTTGGAACCATTCAAAGGTTCCAGAACTTTCTTACATAGTTCCACCAACTAGGGACTGAGTGTTCAAACATCTGAGCCTCAACTAGGGACTGAGTGTTCAAACATCTGAGCCTCTTGAGGACATTTTTCATTCCAGCCATCACATAGTCTGTTGTTGATCGGTGTAGGTGCTGGGGACAGAACTTACCATAACTTAAGAAAGTGCCACCATGCTCACTGAACAATTAGATGTTGAGTAAACATTTTAAAATTTAGTATACTATGATACTATGAATATTTTTATATCTTCATATCTTTGAGATCTCAAAATATATACACTAAAGGTTTGTTTAACTCCAAAATATCAAAATAATTTCTTCTTTAATCCGGATTGAAAGGTAATACTTTATATATTAACAAAAAAACCAAATTTGCTCCAGGAAAAATATTACCTGAACCCCCCAAAAAAAGGTAATTGTCCCAGAGTTAGGATTAGGGCAGGGCTCTGTTCTTGTCTTTCCAGGAGATTTAAAGCATCCATTCAAGGAATCCAGGGACAACTGGACAACGGAAACCTCAGCAGAAAACAGATCAGACACCAAAGAAGACGAGTGGCCCAGATGATCCAGCCTTGCAGACTTCTTCAATAGCAGTTTCCTCAAAAGTCTATAACCACAACAACTCAAAATCGCTAAGATCGTTCAGCTCCACAGACTACTCCAGCCAGATCTTCAGTAAAGTTCTGAAGATCAGCTTCTGTCTATGAACTTCGTAGGACATCAAAATAGCTGAACACAAAGGGACTGAACATCAAATGATTCTATTAACATTTTTAACCATTTTTCCATTCTTATTTGGGCCCCAAACAGGTTTACTACGTCCCAAATCAGCAGGAAGTCATTTTAAGAGAACAACGTCCCAT
>CAJQZJ010034299.1:2740689-2772396 GCA_907164525.1 Lophiomys imhausi | reverse complement strand
CAAAGTACTGGTTTTCAGTTTCTCATTGTTTAAAATATGCCCACTTAACTCTGAGTCTTTGCAGGTACCAGTTAGGAGGGGAGGGGCATGGAAGATGGGAGGGAGGTCTTCTCTCTCTTTGCTCTGAGCAAACACTGTGTATACAGTGTTCTGCCTGCATGTATACATTCACTCCAGAAGAGGGCACCAGATCTCATTTTGTAGATGGTTGTGAGCCACCATGCGGTTGCTGGGAATTGAACTCAGGACCTTTGGAAGAACATGCAGTGTTCTTAACCTCTGAGTCATCTCTCCAGCCCATTGGTGATTTTCTTAATATCATTTTTCCTATTTCTCTTTCTTTCTTTTTAAGTTTTTCGAGACAGGGTTTCTCTGTATTTCTCTGGCTGTCCTGAACTCACTTTGTAGACCAGGCTGAGTTGAACTCACAAAGATCTACCTGCCTCTGCCTCCCAAGTGCTGGGATTAAAAGCACATGCCACCATGCCTGGCAATTTTTTCTATTTCTGAGTAAAGGGAGAGCTTGAATCAGACTAGGTATGTTTCTGTACTTTTGATCCACAGAACTTGAGTGCATCAGTGTTAGCCCCAGCTCTACTCAGTCTTGGTTAGTAACCCAGGAGTGGGTAGTCTGTTGTTCCTCATTTTACAGTACTCAGGGACTGTACAAATATGAATCCAGTTCCCATCAGAAATTCTGATTTAGGGAGTGTTTTAGTGAGGATTTCTATTGCTGCAACAAAACACCACTGAAACCGAAACTTTGTTAACAAATACATTTATTGCCGGGCGGTGGTGGCGCACGCCTTTAATCCCAGCACTTGGGAGGCAGAGGCAGGCGGATCTTTGTGAGTTCGAGGCCAGCCTGGTCTACAAAGCGAGTCCAGGACAGCCAGAGATATTCAGAGAAATCCTGTCTCGAAAAACCAAAAACAAGACAAAACAAAAAAGAAAGAAACAAATACATTTATTAATAACTATAAACACCTCTTATCTAACAACTAACCCTAATAATAACTATAAACTGTTGTATTAGGCTGGTGGGGCCTGGCAGGAGACCAGACCGGGTTTAGGTCTCCTGGTAATAAGGCCTGAGACCTGTGCTTGTCCGAGACCTGTAGATTTTTGTGCCCATAAAATAAATATACCAAGACCTTTTAATATTTCAACTCTTAGGCCTTAGCTGGGCAGATTCTCAGAGCTAGCTCATCTATGTTAACCCAATCACCTAATCCCAACAGGTCATGTGGCTTGCTGTACCTTCCGAGCTCACACAGAGATGTCTGTCAGCTTGGTGTCTGCTGGAGGAAAGGAAGTTTGTTCTGTATCTTCCCAGGATTGCTTTCTTCCTCCCAGGAAGTTCTGCCTTCCTATACTCTTTCTGCCCAGCTAATTGGTCATCAGCAACTTTTATTACCCAATCAGAGAATGCCTTAAATAGGCATTAACCAGCAATCAGAGCATTGAAATCAGCTTTTGAAAACCATGCATAAGACCTTTCTTCAATATACCATGATTAAAAAACAAATTGGAGAGGAAAGGATTTATTCAACTTACACTTCCAGATCATAGTCCATCACTAGAAGAAGTCAGAACAGGAACTCAAGCAGGGCTGGAACCTGGAGGCAGGAGCTGATACAGAAGCCATGGAGGGTGCTGCTTACTGGCTTGCTTCCCATTGCTTGCTTAGCCTGCATTCTTATATAACCCAGGACCACCAGCCCAGGGATGGCACCACCCACCACGGGCTGGGCCCTCCCACATTGATCACTAATTGAAAATATGCCTTACAGCTGGATCTCATGGAGCCATTTCCTCAACTGAGGTCCCTTCCTTTTGCATGACTCTAACTTGTGTCAAGTTGGGACACAAAACTAGATAGTCTGGAACTTGTGCTATGGAGACCACACAGGTCAGAGTTGAAAGGAAAAACAAGTACCCACATAACACACAGGAAAACTTTGAACAATTACTGCTAATTAATAATGCAATTACTTCCCTATTCGTTCACTGCAATTGAAAGTTTTTTAGATCAAACTGTTTTTGAATAATTATTTCTCATTTTCTGACTTAAAATATAGCCATACCCCAAAGCTCCTACACAATCTTGTTACTCTGTACAAATGTCTCATGGAGTGGATGTCATTATTATTTGACATTTTACACATGAGAAGAGCAAGAGACGGGGACTACAGATGATTTGCCCAAGATGAGACAGGGAAGAAAATATGAAGAAAGGACTTCCCTGAGACTAATTCCTACCCCATGTGGCCTCAGTTTTGGAGACATTTCCCGGCCCAAAGGAGATGGCTGGGTGCCTAGGCTATCTGTCAGTTCTTCCACGGACCTTTAGATTTATTGGATTTGAGACCAGAGTGGGGAAAGGTTGAGTCAGCGCAGGCGAGGATTACAGGGCTGTTTCCATATATTCCTCCCTGCTCATCCTTCTTCCTTCTCTTCCTAGGACTGTGACTTTTGTCTGTCAGTTACTTCCAAGACTTAATGAAAGTGTGCCAACAATTTTTACTGCCTGGCACTGTCTGAACTGATAATATATATGAATTCAGTCATTATAACTGCCCCCATGAAGAGGTCATTAGGCCTTCGTTATCCTGTGCAACCGAGGCTGATTGTAATGCAGGGATCACACAGCAGAGCCATGAATCAAGGTCAGGGTGAGTAAGACCAAAGTATCTGCTCTGTAGGAAGGAGATCTTGGGATGGTGGTACCCTGGAGGGAAGGGACTAGCTAAAGAAATTAGCTGCTTCTCTGGGGTCTACAGGTTCCTCCATTCAACCCCAATGTCTTGTGTAGACCAGTGGCAATGTACTGGAGTACCCAAAGGGGGAGCCTGGAGCTCTGTGTCTGCCCTAAGAAGACATGTCAATGGGCATCTCTAATCTGAACCATCATCTAGTACCAGAAACAAGATGCAATGCTCTCCAGTTGGGGAGAAGGTGGCTTGGTGGAAAGAGTGGTTGCTGCTTAAGCATGAAGGCTATATAGTTCAGGTCCCTAACATCCACATAAAAATCTAGATACACAGAGTGCCTTACCTGTAATCCTAGTATTTGGGAAATGGAGATAGGGAATCCCCAGAGCAAGATGGCTATCCAGAGAAGCCGAATGGGTGAGCTCTGGGTTCAGCAGCAGACTCTGTCTCAGTAAAGTAAAAAAGATATTGAGGAAGACATCCAAAGTCAACCTCTGATCTCCACACATGTGTAGCATATTGTTCCTTTTTTCTTGTATGTGCACATATATGTATGCTGTTGATACCTTTGTGGGCATGTGTGTTGGCTGGTGTCTATGTGTGGAGATGGAATGAACAGCGTGCACAACAGATTACTAGATATTCCAAAGGCTGTTAGTTCTGTATCACCTTTAGCGTCGTCATACATGTCTTGGCAACAGCAACTCTCCCGAGGCCACATACACATCCAACTCTTCCCCCTGGAGACCCTTGATTTCCTAGAGGAGGCCTGGGGTCTGGATTGGCATGTCAGCCATGCTGCATACACTCGTATTTCTGGGATGAGAAAAGGGCACTTCTATCTTCCAGAACTCAGCACTCCAGAGCAACCAGATCTTTGAAAAGCTACACTGGTCTTCCATTCTAAGTTTGGAGCAACTGGCTAATTTATTCATGAATGGAGATGTGTGCTCACATGTGGTACTCAGATTGCTATGGCACATCTGAAGATGCCCTACAGTGTCCTGCTGCCGTGCTCCCTAAGATTGAGGATGACATGTGCATTATCTCACTTCAATTATATCCCATGGCCTGGTCTTGGTATCCCACAGGAACCTTTGGGAAGTAAGAACACTGGAAAGGGAAGGAGGGACAGCATGGGCCTTTTGAGTAGGCAGCATCTATAGGAGTCTGTATATTGATTGGTACATGGTTTTGGATGTAGATAACATGGTTAAACTTGAATCAGTAGCTTTATGCTTTTGGCAGGTTACATGCTTTCCTGACCTTTGTGTCCGACTCCAAAGCAGCCTGACTACTTCTACCTAGTACCTGGCTGGTATCCGATTCTTAGAGGTTATATGATCTCAGCAACACTGGGCAAGGCTCTTGGATCAAGACAGACCCTGACCCAATCAATTTCCTAAGGCAATATTACACTATCTGCTACTCAGGCTCTACCAGGAAGAATGTGCCAGCTCTGCTCCCATATCTACCGTTCCTTCTTTAATGTTGCCAGGTGTGGTAGTACACATTTTTAAAAAAAAAATTATTTATTATGTATATGGCATTCTGTCTGCATGTATCCCTGCAGGCCAGAAGAGGGCACCAGATCTCATTATGTAGATGGTTATGAGCTACCGTGTGGGTGCTGGGAATTGAACTCAGGACCTCTGGAAGAGCAGCCAAGTGCTCTTAACCTCTGAGCCATCTCCCTAGCCCAACTGTTCCTTCTTGCTAGCACCTTTTCTTCCCATACCTCCCTTTCTCATTTACCAATACCAGGTGCATATATCAGACCTCTGTGACTTGATGGGGTGATGTTAAGCATTCTAAATGTTAATTAATTGGTCCTGCTTGCTGTCTGTTGCATTGTCTCTGATTGGTTGAATAAATGCCGAAGCCTGAGACTGGGCAAAGACAGAGGTAGACGGGACTAAGGCACAGGCTTCTGAAGCCTTCAGTAGATGGGTAGAAGAAGCCTCCAAGAAGAGCAGCTGGAGCAGGAAGGAGGACACACGCCATGGGTTAGAGAAAAGAACATCATTCCACATGGCCTGAAACATCGGCATAGCATGGAGAATAGCAGTCCAAAGGGACATATGTATAATATATGGGGTCATATTTGGGGAATATAATTAAGAGCTAGCTTAGATGGGCCAAGATTGCTCAATTCAGGCTAAGGCTTGTTAAAAATCCATTAGGTGTCTGTGGATGTTCATTTATAATGGTGGGTTAAGGATTAACACCACCAACCAATTAAATGCAATATAAATACTGACAAATAATTTAATTAGCCATTTTCTACGATGAATATTGGTTGAAAATAACCCAAAACTTTAGTAGTTATTCAGGGGAAAGTCCATTGTCTGATACGTTGGATGCTTGCAATAAAACAGAATTAGACAGGCCTCTTCTCTGTGGGGCTTCTTAGTGTTTCATGCATTTTGAGATTTGTGCGAGAGGAGGGAGAATATTGTTTCCAAGGAAGCAGTGTTGTCATTTTATGCCTCATTGTGGACAGGTATGGTGGGAATCTTGCCAGAGAGGGTGATAAGGAATCAGAGCAGTTGTGGCTCTTGATGTGGGGAACTCTGTCTTCACACTTCAAAATGTAGGAACTCTGGGTTCTTGAGCACCAGAGGCAGGTGGCCTATTTTCACAATGACAGTTTGATCTTTAGTTCTCTTCATTGCCCTCCTTTCAGAAGGCCTCTTTTTATATTAGCCACAGATGGCTCCTGTCTAACAAAGCATTGTCATTTGTCTCCTTCAATAAAAAAGTGGCACTCACAACATGCAAAAGGTTCATTTGCCCAAGAAACAGACTTGTTCTTTTCCTGTTCTTTCTTTCTTTTTTAGTTTTTTAAGACATTGTTTCTCTGTGTAGCCTTGGCTGTCCTGGACTCACTTTGTACACCAGGCTGGCCTCGAACACATAGAGATCCACCTGCCTTTACCTCCTGAGTGCTGGGATTAAAGGCGTGAGCCACCATGCACAGCATTGGTTTTGCCCTCTTTAATTACTTTTTAAATTCAGTATTTCTCTTTCCATTGCTGGCTTGGGTTATACATTTGATTTTGCTTGATTACAATATCTATTTGGGTTGTCTGAAAAAAATAAAACTGAATAAAAGAAGAGCCAGGAAGGCACCAGAGATAATTATAATAGAATTGAGATGGTGACAAAGAAACCAGTGGGTTCCCAAACCTGTATAATTTATATATTCCAAACATTGACTTCTGGGATGCTGTGTCGGAATGACAGAATGGGGCAACACCTGACATTCACAATGGGTAAATCACGTGAATGACAGGAACAAAGGAGGCCTGGAATGTTGGTTGTGCTTGGTGATACTGCTAAGACTCCACTAATGCCATGTGGGGACAGTTTGTCTCCTGTTCTGTTTTGTCCTCACCCAGTAGGGATACTCAGATTTTTCCTCTTTAAGACATACCTTTTTGGGGGTCTAGAGAGATGGTTCAGAGCTAAAAAATACTTGCTGTTCTTTCAGAGGGCTTGATTTTGGTTGCCAGGATCCATATCAGGTGACTTAGAACTGCCAGATCCAGGGGAACTGATGTTCTCTTCTGTCCTTGTGGACATCCACAAGATGTAGTACACACACACACACACACACACACACACACACACACACACAGAGAGAGCGAGAGAGAGAGAGAGAGAGAGAGAGAGATTTTTTTCTTGCATTTCATTTGCACTGACCTAGGATTTAAATTATTTCTATCCCACTCATTCAAATTCAAGGACTTGATCCTACCTCTAAACTAATGGATAATGGCAAATAATGTTATTTCTTCCAAAGTAAGGAATTTGATTTTTAAAAGGGTCATCGTGGTCATCACCAAGCAAACCATGGATGATGGGAAGTCAGTGACAGGGTAAATGTTTCAGGATAGATCGCCTTTCAATTCCCTCAAGTCACAGGCAAAGCCAGCTGTCTGCTCTGGCTTGTTAGAATTGGATAAGTGACAGCTCTTTGCTGGGCAGTAAAGGTAGGTTAAAGGGCAGCAGTGAACGGAGTGGTACCCAGAATAGAAAACAGCACACGAGCATGGTATTTGCCCAGGGGTTGGAGATTACTACCCTAAGCAGCCAGGATTTTTCCAGTAGAGTTTTATACAATAAAATGAATGTGTTCTGTACTTTCAGTGTTTAAATAAACATGGAAGATTTATTTCTGGCCATAATGTAAATTGGTGATGTGGAAAGTTATGAAAAAAGAATGTATGCCGAAAGTGTAGGCCGCCTGGTTTCCGTCACTGTCTGTGTACCCAAACAACAAGTTTCTACATAGATAACTCACTCATATAAAATGTTTGTAAGTTGTTTAACTCTGAGTGTCTCCCCCTTTTTAGAAAAGGTATTGTTTATGTGAAAGAGAGTTTATGGAAACCAACACAAGTGGATCAAGAACAAAGTATGAAATACACGCTTAGATATTTTTCCATTGGAAATCTTGTATTTGTGTTAGAAATTGTAACAGAATGTCAGGCCCTAAACTTTCTGTTCCTCAAATACATACTGGAATTGTGACTGTCTATCTTCAAAAAGTTATCTTGTTGTTCTACTATAACTGTGTGGGTTAGGTATTTTGTTTTCATGCCTGGCACCCATGAGGTCAGAAGAGGGCATCAGATCTCCTAGAACTGAAGTTACTGACAGTTATAAGCTGCTGTGTGGGTGCTGGCAATTAAACCTGGGTTCTCTGGAAAACAAGTCAGTGATCTTAACTTCTAAGACATTTCTCCAGTCCCTCTAACATTTTTAAATCTGTAGGAATAGATTTTTTTACTTTGTAAACACACACACTCACACACCTGAAATAAAATATTTCGTAAAACACAATGCATATATTCTATCTTCTATGTCTTTATTTGCTTATTCATTTAATTTACGTTGAGGCAGGGTTGCGTGTAGCCCAGGTTGTCCTCAAACTCTCTGCATAACAAAAGGTGACCTTGAACTCCTGACCTTCCCATCTCGGCTTTCCAAGTGCTGGGATTACAGGCATCTAGTTCATGCGGTCCTGGGGACTGAATCTACTCCACCAACTAAGCTACATCCTCAGCTCCTCCTTTTTCTTTTCTTTAAAAATTATATACACACACACCCTATCTCCCAGAGAAATGGGAGAATGAATTTTCTCCACTGTCAGCAAGTGTTACAACTATCTTAGCTAAGCAAGCAGGAGGGCTATGGTAGCCCTAATCCCTTCTGTCATGTAGAGAAGGGTTACTGTTCTTTTAGGTGAGCCATTGGCACTGGGCCAGGCTGCTTGGAGATCCTGGACCAAGCCAATTGACTCTGGGAGTCCAGCTTGGTTTTGGAGAATCTGGAAACTATTTCGGGGACAGCCAGCAACAGGCGGTGTCCACAGATGAGCACTACAGAGAGTGGTATGTGCACAGGAGAAAAGGCAGAAGCTTGGTCCTTGGCAGGCTTCCAGAGCAGCTGCTGGAGTGGCTGTGGTGATGAGGCAGAGGCAGGAGCTTGTGTTCAGACACCCAGAAGCTAGTTCTGGCTGCCAGCGGTAGGTAGGAGCAAGGCAGGAGTGTGAACTGGCACTCAGGGTGTTTAGAGATGATCCCCAACTGCTGGCAGTAGGAGACCTGGCTAAGCAGGCAGATCCAGTGATGAGTTCTTCCTTCCCAAGTCCGAAATAAACAGCCAAGTTTCAGACGGCCGTGGTGGAGGAATGAATAAAAAAGAGTTTATTTGTGACTCAGGAACATTATAAACCTTTGGTCAGTGGGAGGGGCTTTGGATGTGAATGTGCTTGTTTCACGGGTCCTAAGAGTTGTTAACATGTAGTTCAGAATTCCCCAGGTCAGGGGGAAGAAGGAACCCTGCTGAGAAAAGGGAGTCCATTAATTAGCACCAAGCTCAGGGGCTTTCTGGTAATGCCAGACTTTGACCTAACAGCAGGGCCCAATAGTTATTGTTATTATTGTGGGTGGGCCCGTGTGCTAAAGCAGACTGGGGGAAGTCAGAGGACATCTTTGCAGAGTCTATTCTTTCCTTCCCCCTTTAGGCAGGTCCTGGGGATGAAACTCAGATCTCCAGGCTTGCTTGCCAAGGGATTTACCTGATGAGACATCTCACTGGCCCAGGACCTTGTCTTTAAAAATAAAATTAAAGGGGGTAAAGAGATCACTCAAAAGTTGAGAGCACTGGCTGTTCTTCTGGAGGACCAAGGTTTGATTTTCAGCACCCACATAGTAGCTCACAACTGTCAGTACCTCCAGTTTCAAGGGGTCTGATGTCCTTTTTTGACTTTTGTGTGTATCAGGCACACACATGGTACACAGACATACTTGCACGCGAAGCATTCATACACATAAAACATGTCAGGCCTGGTGGTATACTCCTTTAATCCCTGCACATGGGAGGCAGAGGCCAGTCTAATCTGCAAAGTGAATTCTGCTAGGTCTCAAGCAAAGACAAATGGCTAACTGAGGTGACCATTAACATATCAAAGCAGACTTGGCTGCCAGGTTCTCCCAGCATCCTCCAGTCTCAACCTGTTACAGGACACTCCTGGCTGGTGTACTGGCTCAGCTTCCCTCCCCGCAACTCCTCTGGTCCTTGTATACCTCAGTCATTTTGGCTATCCCAGTCTCTTGGCCAGTTTCTTGGCCCAGGCCACCACTCTTGATTGGCAGCTTCTCTCCTCTCTCCCCTTCCCTTCTCTCCTCATAAAGCCCAGCTCAGTCTGGTCATGTCAGCTCTGGATTCTCCTGGATGTCCATGTCTTTGACTATTTTCTCGCTTTTATGTACAATAAACTTTTCTCCCCCATGATTCCTAGGAGGAGCCATGTCCTTACTTTTTTTTTCCTTACTTTTTAATTTCTTTTTTTTTTCCAATCAAATTCCAGGGCAGCCTGGGTAACATATGTATTCCTGTCCCAAAAATAAAACAGCTCTTAGTTGCTTAGATTGTTGTGAGTGAAGAAACAAAGAGAAGTTAATCAACAGGGGCATACAGAAGTATTACTCATAGGGCTTAGTGATGACTGATTTGAGCTTAAAATTGGGGCTAAAGGAGACAAACAAGACAGAAAGTGTGGGCTGTGAAAAAGATAATATTCTTAGAACGATTACAAGAGCTTGAATGGAAATGACCATCATGAAAGAATGAAGGAGGAACACATCTGAATGGATGAGGGTTAAGGCTTGGTTTTGTAAATCTTCAATCTGAAATATTTGTGAGACATTCAACGATGGAATCAGGTTGTCAATTAAAATTAAAACCAAGGCTGGGCATGATGTTGTATACGTTGAACCCCAGCACTTTGGAGGTAGAGGCAAGCAGATCTTTGTGAGTTCTAAGTCCAGCCTGGTTTACAAATGAGTTTCAGGACAGCCAGGACTCTCTAGACAGATTTTCTGTGTCAAAACAAAGAACAAAAAACAAAACAAAACCACCAAAACTCCTGTTTTGGCTAGTCTTATGTCAACTTGATACACAAGATAGAGTTATCTGTGAGGAGAGAATCTTGTTTGAGAAAAGACCTCCATAAGATCCATCTGCAAGACATTTTCTTAATAAATTATTGATAGGGGAGAGGCCAGCCCATTGTGGTTGGGATCATCCCCAGGTTCTTGGTTCTATTAGAAAGCAAGCTGAGTTAGCCACGGGGAGCAAACTAGTAAGCAGTACCCCTCCAGGGCACTGCATCAGCTCCTGCCTCCAGGATCCTGCTTGGATTGAGTTCCTGCCTTGGCTTCCCTCAGTTGACTTGTCATTCAGATATGTAAACCAAATAAACCATTCCTTCCCTACATTGCTTTGGGTCATGTCTTACCACAGCAATTGAAACTCTAACTTGGGCAACCCTCCAAAATTAAAATCCATAGTTCAAAGCATGGTTTCAACTGAATGCATATTACTTTTATATCATCATACAAAATTTTTAAATGTATTTAAATGTACAAGCCACCCAGTTCCTCCCAGATCCCCTCATGAATTCCAACCAACACAACTACATATTTTTTTTCTCTCTTGGAAGCACAACAGCGACAACAGCAGTAATATGGAGTCTTGTTTGTATTGGCTAACATACTCCCTTTTTACATCCTGGAGTGTGACTGCTACACAAACCCCTTGTCACCCCATTGAAGAACATTGTTTTCTTTTCCCAGCAGCTATTGTTCGCAAGTAGCTTTTTGGCTAGGGATAGGACTTGCTGCCTACCTGCTGTCTTCCCTGTTGAGATTTTGTCTGGCTTGAGTTTGTGCACATCCTGTGTGCTGCCACAGTCTCTGTGAGTTCATGTGTGCATTAGCCCTGCCATGTCTGGAAAATGCTACTTCCTTAAATCATCCACCACCTCTGGCTTTTACAATCTTTTCACTTCCTCTTCTGTATAGATCCCCGAATCTTGAGGAGACCATCTGGGAAAACAAAACAAAACAAAAAAACCTTAAATTGAATCATTGTAAATCAGGTCTGTTTGGATAGAGAATTTTGATGAACTCAAAAGTGTCATCTTGAAGAATCAGAGGCTAAAGATGCCATAGGCCCTCAGATGGGTGACAAGTGGCTGCAGCAATGGCTCTCAGAGGAGGAAAAGCAAAGGAAAAAAAGGACTTGGATCCACGAAGTTTCATAGGGCTCATGAAGGATTGCTAGAATTTCTCTGAGATTGAATGAACAGGGTAAATCAGTTCAGATACTTTGGTTGAAAGCAACTGAGAGACCAACCCCAAGCAGATTATGCAAATTAAAGCTTGTTTTTCTCCTAGTGGGAAGCCCAGAGCTGAGCAGTTTTGAAGCTGCAGCAACTGAGGAAGGTCAAGGACCTCAGTTTTTCTATCTTTCCATTCTGACACCCTGAGTTGGGGAGCAGTGCCTCTCCTGAACTTGTAGAATGGGTGTTTTGGCAAAAATCTCATCCCTTCACAAGACAGCATTGAAAACAAAAGAAAAAAGAGATAATTCCTTCTCAAGAAGCCACCTAGACTTGTAGGATTTCTTTCTACACCTCTAGCTACCATGGCAGCTTAAAAAAACAAACAAAACAAAATAAAAGAACAACTTTTTAATTTTATTATTTATTTATTTATAGTTTTTTTGGAGACAGGGTTTCTCTGTGTAGCCCTGGCTGTCCTGGACTTGCTCTGTAGACCAGGCTGGCCTCAAACTCGCAGAGATCCACCTGCCTCTGCCTCCCAAGTGCTGGGATTAAAGGTGTGTGCCAACTTTTTTATTTTTAAGGAAAGAATTATGGCATGATGGTGGCACATACTTTTAATCCCAACACTCGGGAGGCAGAGGCAGGCTGATCTCTCTGAGTTCAAGGTCAACCTGGTTTACAAAGAGCAAGTTCCAGCACAGCCAGGACTACACAAAGAAACCCTGTCTCAAAAAACCACCATCAAGAACAAAAAATTAGATTCCATTTGCTTTGCAAAGAAATTAACTGACAAATGTTAGTCACTAATTTGTTCAATATCTGAGAAAAATTTTAAGAAATCCATCTGAAATGCCTTTTATTAAGTGAGAGCTATTAATTATTTTATTAGTCACTCCTTCATTTAGAGGGATATTATTTATGGAGGTAAAATTGGATTAATTCTGTTAAATAGTCTATTAAATTGAAAATTATGCATTTTAGAATTTTCATTTTGGCCATGAACAAAATATCTATAATTGGTTCAAATACAAAAATTTTGGTCCTTCTTAAAGAGTATTAGGAAGGTGAGATTTTTCTACTGTTTATATGTGAATAACATTTTTGTTTTTTAACTATCAAATGTCTACTTCTTTTTTTTTTTTTTTTTTTTGGTTTTTTGAGACAGGGTTTCTCTGTGTAACAGCTCTGGCTGTCCTGGACTTGCTTTGTAGACCAGGCTGGCCTCGAACTCACAGAGATCCGCCTGCCTCTGCCTCCCAAGTGCTGGGATTAAAGGCGTGCGCCACCACACCAGGATAAATGTCTACTTCTTAGTAGTCCTGTATAGCTGAGGTTGGCCCAAAACTCACTCGGTAGTCAAGGCTGCTCTCACACATGTAATTCTCCTGTTTCCACCTTCCAAACTCTGGGATTATAGACATGTGTCACTGAAACTGCAACTTAGTTATCAATTGTATATATTAATAAGTATAAACTACAAGATTAGGCCAGTAGAGTAGTTAGTGAACTGGCGGGAAGCCAGCAGGCCTGGCCTGCCTTAACTGGTGTACTGACCCGCCCTGAGAAAAAACCCTGAATCAAGGGTGGCCTTCACCACATACAATCTAAATTTTATTAACTAATATCTTCATTAATAACTATAAGTTGTTATATTAGGTCAGCAGAACAGCTGATGGCTTGGTGGGAGATCGGCAGGCTTGACTTGCGTTAGAAGTCTGTATGCCTGGAGGGACTACCTGGAGGCAAAGCTGGCAGGGTAGCTACCTGATATTTATTAGTAACTATAAACTGTTATATTAGACCAGCAGAACTGCCGGAGGCCTGGAGGGACAGTCGCTGGTGTTCAGCAGGAAGCTGATGGCCAGGAGTGCTTGGAATGGTGGCCTAATGACTGTCATGGTCCTTTCCCTAATAATTAAATACACCAAGACCTTTTAATGTTTCAAAGCTTAGTGCTTAGCTGGGAAGACTCTCAATGACTAATCTAAATTAACCTGGACTATTTAATCCCAAACAGCCATGTGGCCTGTTGTTACATTCCAGACTCTCAAACATGTCTGCCTGCTTCCATCTCTTCTGGCAGAAAGAGAGATTCCTCTGTGTAAAACGAAGGGTTCCTGTTTCTGTCTCAGGAAATCCCACCTTCCTATACTGTTTCTGCCCAGCTAATTGGCAATCAGCAATTTCTTTTTTTTTCCTTTATTTTTTATTTCTTCAAGTTACATCTCAATTGCAGTCCCCTCCCTATTCCCCCCTCCAGTCCCACCCTCCCACCCTCAACCCCCCATCCTCTTCCCTTTTTTTTCTTTTAAGTTTAAGGTATATCTTATTTCCCCCTACAGTTTCCCCTTTCAGTCCAACAAATGGCTCTTTCTCTTATAATAATAAATACAATACAGTACAACAGAGGTAATTAGGCCACAGTTATGAGGGTTATATGGCTTAACGTACATTCCCAATGACCAGTCCATATGTATTTGGTACCTGACTTTAACATTCTACTATCTAACCATCTCCATGAGTTTAAAGTTCTATATCTGACTCAACATTCATACTAATTGCAACACAATTTTAAAAGTATCTTCTTAGATGTATAACACTCTCTTGACTTCTAAACAACTCAAAATTTAATTATGAGACTCTATCTATCTGTTCTTCAATCACCTCAGAGACCTGAGAGGGATAAATATATCTGATTTTATAGGAAGTACAGGGTCTGCAGCTTCCCAAACTAAGAAATGACATACCAGTGGCTGCCTGGACATTTCCCATTTTCTCTCCATACATTACAGCATCGCTCTTCAGTCGTTTGGCCCCGCTTCTCTGACAGACATTGATTGTAGAGCAGGGGTTATGAAGGACTTACCTACCCTGTCTTGGCAGAGCAAGGCTGTCGACTTACCTGCTTCCAGGTTTTGTCCTTTTTGGACAGCATTCTGTCTACAGTTGGGGCAAGGGGCTTTTCCTACCAAGAGATAGGCTTGCGACTAATTCAACCATCTCCCACTGGAGATTCTTTGATGCTCATCTTCTACTTGGAGGAGAATAGGGGGTGCTGTCAGGAGTTGATATGTCTTGATATAAAAAAATCTAAAGTTACGAAAACATCTTTGAATGCCATATTCTGCAGATCTCTTGAGGTTTTTGAAGAGGCCCTATCTATCTCTTATATTAGGGTAAGCAGATGTTGCTTGTCTCTTAGCAGCTTTATTTCTGATTAGCTTAGCAAGTAACTATAATAGGCTGTCATAGTACCTAACTGAATGACCGGCTTGCATAACCATTAGTTTGCATTTCTTAATTATCCTAAACAGTTTATGACAGTTAGTAGTAAAAGGCTGAAACTTCATATTTCGTTTTTTTTCTTTACCTCCTAACCCTTCCATCCCATTTCTCTGGGGTGGGGTGTCCTTATATAACAGTCCCTCATCTCAGTTGAGAAGTCGTATGAGGGCCAAGAGCCTCTTCATTCATTGGGGGTCTACGAAGCAGTACCATCAGTGAAAAGTGTCTCATTGCCTGGGAGAGAGAACTACTAAACAAACAAATCAATAAGCATACAATAGATAAAAAAGACTAAAAAATAGAAAAATATATAACTAATACATAAAAAATAAAAATTAAAAATAAGAAGTCTATGTCCAAATTCCCTTTGGTGTGTTAGTTGTAGTATTGATACCTTCTACTATATAGCTAAAATCCTACTATAAGTTAATAGATACCATATGTGTCCTTCTGAGTCTGGGTTAGTTCACTCAGGATGAGCTTTTCTAGTTCCATCCATTTGGCTGCAAATTGCATAATTTCATTGTTCCTGATAGCTGAATAATATTCCATTGTGTAGATGTACCACAGTTTTTTGACCCATTCTTCGGTTGAGGGACATCTGGGTTGTTTCCAGTTTCTAGATATTACAAATAAAGCTGCTATAAACATAAATGAGGAAACTTCCTTATGATTCCGTGAAGAGGCATTTGGGTGTATACCCAGAAGTGGTATGGCTGGGTCCTGAGGCAGAGCTATTCCAAGTTTTCTAAGATATCGCCAGACTGACCTCCATAGTGGTTGCACAAGCCTGCATTCCCACCAGCAATGGAGTAGGGTACCCCTTTCTCCACACCCTCGCCAGCATGTGCTGTCATTTGAGTTTTTGATCCTAGCCATTCTGACAGGTGTGAGATGGAATCTCAGAGTCGTCTTGAGTTGCATTTCTCTGATGATTAAGGATATTGAGCATTTCTTCAAGTGTCTCTCAGCCATTAGGGATTCCTCCTTTGTGAATTCTCTATTTAGCTCTGTCCCCCATTTTTTGATTGGATTATTTGGTTTCTTGGCATTTAATTTCTTGAGTTCTTTGTAAATTTTGGATATTAGCCCTCTGTCAGATGTGGGATTGGTGAAGATTATCTCCCATTCTGTAGGCTGCTGTTTTGTTCGAATGACAGTGTCCTTTGCCTTACAGAAGCTTTTCAGTTTCATGAGGTCCCATTTATTGATTGTTGATGTCAAGTCCTGAGCTGTTGGTGTTCTGTTCAGGAAGTTGTCGCCTGTGCCAATTAGTTAGAGGGTTTCTCCCACTTTATCTTCTAGTAGATTTAGTGTGACCGGCCTTATGTTAAGGTCTTTGATCCACTTGGACTTAACCTTTGTACAAGGTGATAAGTATGGGTCTAACTTCATTCTTTTACAAATGGACATCCAGTTGGATCAGCACCATTTGTTGAAGATGCTGTCCTTCTTCCATTGTGCTGTTTTGGCTTCTTTGTCAAAAATTAGGTGGCCATAAGTGTGTGGGTCTATTTCTGGATCTTTAATTCAATTCCATTGATCTACTGGTCTGTTTCTATACCAATACCATGCTGTTTTTACAACTATTGCTCTGTAGTACAGCTTGAAATCTGGGATGGTAATACCTCCAGATGTTTTTTTATTGTACAGGATTGATTTAGCTATTCTGGACTTTTTGTTGTTCCATATGAAATTGAGACTAGCTCTTTCCAAGTCTATAAAAAATTGTGTTGGTATTTTGATAGGAATTGCATTGAATCTATATATTGCTTTTGGTAGGATGGCCATTTTTATTATGTTGATCCTACCTATCCATGAGCATGGGAGATCTTTCCATCTTCTAAAGGCCTCTTCCATTTCTTTCTTCAAGGGCTTGAAGTTCTTGTTGTACAGGTCCTTTACTTGCTTGGTTATAGTTACCCCCAGCTATTTTATGTTGTTTGTGGCTATTGTGAAGGGGGTTGTTTCCCTTATTTCTTTCTCAGCCCATTTGTTTGTTGTATAAAGAAAGGCTTCTGATTTTTTTGAATTAATTTTGTATCCAGCCATTTTGCTGAAGGTGTTTATCAGCTGTAAGAGTTCTCTGGTGGAATTTTTGGGGTCGCTTATGTATACTATCATATCATCTGCATATAGGGATAATTTGACTTCTTCATTTCCAATGTTTATCCCCTTGATGTCCTTTAGTTGTCTTATTGCTCTAGCAAGAACTTCAAGTACTATATTGAAGAGATATGGTGAAAGTGGACATCCTTGTCTTGTCCCTGAGTATAGAGGAAATGCTTCAAGTTTCTCTCCATTTATTTTGATGTTGGCCACTGGCCTGCTGTATATTGCCTTTCTTATTTCTAGGTACGGCCGTTGTATGACCGTTCTCTCCAGAACTTTTAGCATGAAGGGGTGTTGGATTTTGTCAAATGCTTTTTCTGCATCTAGCGAGATTATCATGTGGTTTTTTCTTTCATCTTGTTTATATGGTGAATGACGTTGATAGATTTTCATATGCTGAACCATCCCTGCATCCCTGGGATGAAGCCTACTTGATCAAGGTGTATGATACTTTTGATGTGTTCTTGAATTCGGTTTGCTAGTATTTTATTAAGTATTTTTGCATCTATGTTCATGAGGGAGATTGGTCTGAAGTTCTCTTTCTTTGTTGGGTCTTTGTTTGGTTTAGGAATCAGGGTGATTGTGGCCTCGTAGAATGAGTTTGGCAATGTTCTTTCAGATTCTATTTGGTGAAAGAGTTTGAAAAGTATTGGTGTTAGCTCCTCTTTGAAGGTCCAGTAGAATTCCGTGCTAAAGCCATCTGGCCCTGGGCTTTTTTTGGTTGGGAGATTTTTAATGACTGTTTCTATTTCCTTAGGGGTTATAGGGCTGTTTAATCAGTTTATCTGATCTTGATTTAGCTTCGGTAGGTGGAATCTATCAAGAAAATTGTCCATTTCACTTAAGTTTTCAAATTTGGTGGAGTATAGATTTTTAAAGTAGGATCCAAATATTCTCTGGATTTCCTCAATGTCTGTTGTTATTTCTCCCTTTTCATTTCTGATTTTGTTGATTTGTGTTTTCTCCCTCTGCCTTTTAGTTAATTTGGCTAGGGGTCTGTCTATTTTGTTGATTTTCTCAAAGAACCAACTCTTGGTTTCATTGATTCTTTGTATAGTTCTTTTTGTTTCTAAGTTGTTGATTTCAGCCCTAAGTTTGATGATCTCCTGCCTTCTGCTCCTCTTGGGAGTATTTGCTTCTTTTTTTTCCATTTCACCCAGTTTAGCTGTTAATTTGCTAATATGAGCTGTCACAATTTTCTTTTTGAAAGCACTTAGTGCTATGAACTTTCCTCGTAGCACAGCTTTCATTGTGTCCCATAGGTTTGGGTATGTTGTGTCTTCATTGTCGTTGGATTTTAAGAAGTCTTTGATTTCCTTCTTTATTTCTTCCCTGACCCAGTGGTCCTCTAGTAAAGAGTTGTTCAATTTCCATGTGAGTGTAGACTTTCTGTTGATTCTTTTGCTATTGAAGTCCAGCTTTATTCCATGGTGGTCTGATAAGATACAAGGGGTTATTTCAATTTTCTTGTGTCTGTTGAGGCTATCTTTGTGTCCAACTATATGGTCGATTTTGGAGAAGGTTCCGTGAGGTGCTGAGAAGAAGGTGTATTCTTTTGTGTTTGGGTGAAATGTTCTGTAGATATCTGTTAGGTCCATTTGGTTCATGATCTCTGTTAGACTCATTATTTCTCTGTTTGGCTTCTGTCTTGATGATCTGTCCATAGTTGTGAGTGGGGTGTTGAAGTCTCCCACTATTAAAGTGTTTGGATCGATGTGCGATTTAAGTTTTAGAAGCGTTTCTTTTATAAATGTAGGTGCCTTTGTATTTGGGGCATAGATGTTCAATATTGAGATGACCTCTTGGTGTATATTTCCTTTAATGAGTATGGAATGCCTTTCTCTGTCTTTTTTTATTAACTTCAATTGGAAGTCTATTTTGTTTGATATTAGGGTGGCTACTCCAGCTTGTTTCCTGGGTCCATTTGCTTGGAAAACCTTTTCCCAGCCCTTTACTCTGAGGTAGAGTTTATCTTCAATAGTGAGATGTGTTTCTTGTATACAGCAAAAAGATGGGTCTTGTTTACGGATCCAGTCCATAAGTCTGTGTCTTTTTATTGGCGAGTTGAGTCCATTGATGTTGATGGATATTAGTGACCAGGGGTTGTTATTTCCCATTATTTTGGTATAGCTGGCTGTCTTGTGTTTCTCTTTTGTTTAGTTGTTGTGGAGGTTTCTATTTCCTCTGTTTTCTTGGGTGTAGGTATCTTCTCTGTGCTGGAATTTTCCTTCTAGGATCTTCTGTAGGGCTGGGTTTGTGAGGAGATATTGTTTGAATTTGATTTTGTCATGGAATATCTTGTTTTCTCCTTCTATGTTGATAGAGAGTTTTGCTGGGTATAGTAGTCTGGCTGGGCACCTACGTTCTCTCAGAGCTTGTAGGACATCCGTCCAGGCCCTTCTAGCTTTTAAAGTTTCTGAGGAGAAGTCAGGTGCGATTCTGATGGGTCTGCCATTGTATGTGACTTGGCCTTTTTCTCTTACAGATTTTAATATCCTTTCTTTGCTCTCTACATTTGGAGTTTCTATTATTATGTGGCGAGAGGAGTTTCTTTTTTGATCTAATCTGTTTGGTGTTCTGTAAGCCTCTTGGATTTTTACTGGTATCTCTTTCGTTAGGTTTGTTAAGTTTTCTTCTATGATTTTGTTGAAGATATTTCCTGGACCATGGAGTCGGGAGTCTTCTCTTTCCTCTATGCCTATAATTCTTAGGTTCTGTCTTTTCATTGAGTCCTTGATTTCTTGGATGTTGTTGGTGAGAGATTTTTTTAGCCTTCTCATTTTCTTTGGATGTTGTACTAATTTCTTCCATCGAATCTTCCATGCCTGAGATCCTGTCTTCCATCTCTTGCATTCTGTTTTTCATACTCACATCCGTAGTTCCTGTTCTCTTCTCTTGATTCTCCATTTCCTCTTTTAACTCTGACTGTGTTTTCTTTATTGTTTCCATTTCTATTTTCATGTCTTGAATGGTAGTGTTCGTTTTGTACATTTCCTTCTCCAGTTTGCTTGTTTTTGTCTAGAGATCTTTCATTGCTTTATCCTTTTCCTGTTCAAGCTGGGTCACCTTGGCTTGGAGCTCTTTAATGATGTTATTCATTGTTTTGACTTGTAGAATTGTGGCTTCTTTGAATTCCTTCATAGTTTTAAGTTCTTCTTGAAGAGACTTTATCACTTTCCATAATGTAGAATTGTCATTGTTTTCATGTGTTTCAGTTGTGGTGCGGTGGTTTGGGCTGGATGGAATAGCGTTGCTTTCTTTTGTTGGAGACATTTCGCTCTGTTTTGTTTTTTTTTTTTTTGTCTCTGGCCTCTGGCCACGTGGAATTTTTTTTTTTTTTTTTTTTTTGCTGTCTTCTGGACTTGGGTCCAAAGGGGGCACTGTGGTGTAGGAGTTGCCTTACTCCACCCCTATAAGGTGAGTCATTCAGTCCTGCCTCCCAGGTGGGGACCTAATTAATTCAGGTGGTGGAGCTGTGCACAAGTAAGCTCTGATTCCCCGCCGGAAGGGCCCTTACTAGTACAAAAGTTCGATATAGGACAGTTTCAAATATCTCACAGTTTGCCAGGGGTTGGTTCCTGTAGGGGCTAAATCTGCAGTTCAGCTCCAATAGCCTTGCTGCTCCCGAGGCTTGGAAGCTGGCCAGTGATGTCACAAACTGGGATCTGAAGGCGCTTTGCAGGGGAGCTACTTAACTTCCAAGGGTCTCAACCTTTCCCAGATAATTGGATCGTCTGTGTGAGACCTGGGAGTGCCCAGCAGGGTGGGGATTATCTCTGCGTGGTTTCTGAATCTGCTGGCTAGGTATTAGGTTGGAACTTACTGGGGATTTCTCCTTTGGGAGGGATGGGTAATCCCGATTCCTGGGTCCAGAGTCTTCCTAGCATGTCCGAGAGTTGGAAGGGGCGTCCTGCCCAGGCATCTTCCGTGGTCTCTGTGTAGCTCGGTGAGATTTAGAAGGGGTCGTGCCCTTTGTACAGTGTCCTGCAACACTTGCCGCCTTGTGACTGTTGTCTCCGAAATCAAAATATGTCCGCGCCAGCCGCCGCCATCTTGGATCCCCGCCATCAGCAATTTTTTTTAACCAATCAAGAGAATGCTTCAGAAGAGGCAGTAACCAGATCTCAGCATTGAAATCAGCCTATCAGAAGCAATGTATTAGATCTTCCTCCAACAGGTCACCATGCCTAGTTAAAACAGAAAGTACAGTTATGAATTTGGCATCATTGTTACAATCTCAAATCTTCACTTGAGAAGATGAAGCAGCTTTACATTCTAGGCTACATTTAGGGAACAGATTGCTCTAATATGTCCATAGACTTTTCATAGTGACATCACATCTGCTTTGTGACACTTTAGAGAATATTAAAAAGAGAAAGCGTAAGGAGCTTCTGGGAATTCTTAGTAGGGGATCATTAATGCTTGTTGCTCACAAGACAACACTGGATCAGTGTCCCCTGAGGTCAGGGAAAAATGCATATGAATTTATAATACTAGTAATCTTTTGATAAAAGTTGATGAAAACCTGTTCTCATCAGTTGGAACAAATGGTTACGACATCAACCTCAAGCTGTGTTCCTTTTATTTTATGTTGGATGTGAACATGAACCTTTCACCTTGTGAAGGTTAGTATTGTCAACTCAGCAGGTCTAGAATCACCTGGGACATAGCCTCTGGCCATGCGTTGTCAGGACTGATTTTGATTTCCTCAACTGAAGTGGGAAGTCCCACCCACTATGTATGGCACCATTCCCTGACTGGGATCCTGGACTGTATAACTGAGAAAAAGGGCAGATCAGCACCAGGCATTTTTTATCATCTGCTTCCTAGGCATAAAGTTTGTGTGGCCAGTTGCTTCAAGCTCCTGTCCTTGTGAACAGAAACTCCTTAAAGGAAGCTATGTCTGCAAAGACTGATTGATTGACTAGAATTTTAGTACTGTGGAGAGATTAGAATGTTGCAGGTCTAAAGGCTAATTGCCTCATCTTGGGCTAGTTCTAGCCCTCCAGAATAGCCATTCCTTTCCCATTTCTGTGTCTGTGACTAAGAGATAGAAATCTTTTGGGATCTATTGACAAGATCCACCAACACCAAAGCTAAAAGTTGGGGGGAGGTAGCTCATGCCTTTAATCCCAGTACTTGGGAGGCAGAGACAGGCAGATCTCTATGAGTTTGAGGCCAGCCTGCTCTACAAAGTGAGTCCAGGACAGCCAGGGATACAGAGAAACCCTGTCTTGAAAACAAAACAAAACAACCCCCTCCCAAAAAAAAAACAAAGCTAAGAATGTCATCAGGTAGCATCTTAGGCCTACAGAAGAACTTCCCCCATCTCTCTGTACCTGCCTCTGTCATGTACTCACCAAAGTGTTTTAAATTTGCCTTAATTTCTGACTTTCTCTGTTCTGTAAGAGTATAAATACTCTATGAAACTGCTTCCACATTGGAACATAGAATTAGGGGTAACCTACATCTGTTTTCCCAGACCATGGTCATTCAAAATTACTCCAGAATAAAATCTCTTATTCCCTTTAGATGAGAGCTATGGCCGGGTTTGGTGGCACACATCTTTTTTAACCCCAGCACTCAGGAGGCAGAGGCAGATGGATTTCTGTGAGTTCAAAGCTAGCCTGGTCTACAAAGCTAGTCCAGGACAGTAAGGGATACACAGAGAAGCCCTATCTTGGGAGGAAAAAAAAAAAGATGAGGGCTTTGGCTTTGCATTGACAACTGCCTTGATTTCTCTGTCATGATGCACCACGTTCTTGAGCTTTGAGCCACAATTAACTCTTACTCCTTTCGGTTGCTTTTGTCAGGGCATTTTGTTACAGCAATAAGAGCAGAAATTAAGATACAACTTCTTTTCCTTGAGTTTAACAATATGTGTTACTGGCACACAACGCTGAAGTGTACATCAGCATTAGGCACTCTCCCTAACAAAATTCTCCTGGTGAGCGGAGAAAATTCAAAAACTAACTTTACTGCCGATTACTCTCTCTCTCTCTCTTCTCTCTGAACACATGAATTTCACAATTAAGAGACAGGTAAATCCTAGATCCTTGCTATAGATGAAGAAGGTACCCTCGCCCCTCCTCACCATCAACTTTCCTTGTGTCAGTCCCACGGGGGAGGGGGGGAATAAGAACAATACCACAATTTTGAGCCTGATTTGAAGCAAGCTTTAACTAAATGCAGCCAGGATGATGGGCAATGGCCAGATCCATTCCAGGGCTAAGGCAAACCCACAAGGCTACTACGTACTTCCTGCCTTTGCCCGGTTGGGAGCAAGCATGCACTCTGATGTACTTCCTGCCTACATCCCTCCTGCCTAAGTGTGATCAAACACATCCGGTGCAGTCAGGTCCACCAAACTTGTTTAGGGAAGTGAAACATTTGGCTGTTATCTTATATAAACAATAGCCTCCAGCTTTTCGGGCAAGGGGCTTACCTTAAGGTCAGAGGCATTTTTGTTTTGTGGATTTCTTAGGCACAGCAATGAAAACTTAAAACATGACTTCGGCTCCCACACTTGTGAGTCACTAACAAAACTGCCAGCATTCTTTGTGCCAAACTCAGAATATATGCAAACTGAAAACACCTTCACTTAGCCTAAATACCACATTTGCAAAACTGCTTCACTCTTAAGGGAATGACATGGATCCTGCTGTAGGCTTATAGTGCACTGACTGAAGAAAGTGTCAGTGATATTAATATTTTAAAATGACCCTGGAAGCTGGAGGTGATGACTCACACCTGTAGTTCCAGGGCTTCAAGGGTTACATATGGAAGAGTAGAAGGTCATCTTGGATCATGGAGAGACAGTATGTCTCAATTAAAAACACGAAAGAAAGGGGCTGGAGAGATGGCTCAGAGGTTAAGAGCACACACTGCTCTTCTAAAGGACCCAGGTTCAAATTCCAGCAACCACATGGCAGTTCACAGCTGTCTGTAATTGCCGGGTGTGGTGGTGCATGCCTTTAATCCCAGCACTCAGGAGGCAGAGGCAGATGGATTTCTGTGAGTTCAAGGCCAGCCTGGTCTACAAAGTGAGTCCAGGAAAGCCAGCGCTGTTACACAGAGAAACCCTGTCTTGAAAAACCAAAACCAAAACCAAACAAAAAACAAACCAAAAAAAAAAAGAAAGAAAGAAAAAGAACAACAACAAAAAAATACACAAGAATAATAGAAACGCAAGTTTAAAAATTTCTTGAATGTTTTTTTCACAGCTCTATGACACTGGCAAGCTTACTGCAGTAAGGTTTTGGGGGGGGGGTGAAGTGCATGCACTGTTTTTTAAGGCAACAACAACAACAAAACTGAGTGCAGTGGCCAGGCCTTTAATCCCAGAACTCCAGGAAGCAGAGGCAGCTGGATTGATCTCTTTGAGTTGGAGGCCATCCTGGTCTACACAGTGAGTTCCAGGCCAGCCAAGGTTACATGGTGAGATCCCAGCTCAAGAGATAAAATAAACAATAAGAACAGTAAAACAAAATTGTGAAGAGGCGAGGACAGATAATTTCTGGGAAGATTTTTCAGGTGGATCAATTAAAAATTTATAAAGCTTTGGGCAATGTAATGGAGTATCTGTGGCTGTAGTTTCTTGGATGTCCCTGTACTCCTCCTGGGTTTGTTTAACTTGGGTTACAAACTGTCGAGCTCAAACTAAATGAGATTGTGTGTCAGTTAAATATAGTTAGGATTCTACAAACAAGGTCAGTCCTACACTGTCTGTAGAAAACTGTCTTCTGAGAGTGAGTCAGAGAAATAGCAATTGCAGACAAAGGGATCTCAGGCTTGTGAGAGAAAAAATGTAAGATTGCCAGGCTATGTAGTTCACTCATGGAACTCTGTAATTAAGATGGTATAATGATACCAGTCTGAATTGGTTTTGCGATTCCTTTGCCAACACTCAGGTGGGCAGGCCCTTACACAGGGGATGTGAATGGTGATGGTCATTCAGGTCTGAGGTTGTGTTGTAGGCAGATGCTGTGAAGTGAAAGGCAATTAGGCCCAGGATCTATGTACTAGGGTGATTTTAACGATGGGCTTAGGCATCTAAGAGGGTATGAGAGGGGAGGACAAATGGGCATGATGAAACTCAAGGGAATGGAAAGATTACAGGTCAAAAATCCCATCAGGGCCAAGCAGGAGGTAAGAAGTTGTAGATGAGAAATGGGATATTTAAATTCGTTCTTTGTGAAATGATAAATTTATGGCCATGAAAAACTAGGTGTCCAGAGCCCCTGTGGAAGAATGGAGGGCACTATCAGGAAGCAGGAGGCTAGGGGACTGTGACCAAGCTTACTAGAAAATCTTTGAGTGTAATGGCTGCTGGCTCCAGGATGTGAGAGGCATAAACCAGGCTCTTACATCAGTGAGCAGGAAGCAAGGGAGTGGCCAGCCCACCATTATTACAGATGAGCGTGGTGGGTGTCTTTGGTGCAGTGTGAACCAAGGAGAAGAGGATTTTAAAAGAGGGTGGATGGAGTGAGATGGCCTGGAAGTAGGTTGGAAGAGAGAGAGAGATACTTCCTTCTGGGCCTGGGTGCAAGTGAACCAGGATGTACACACAGACATGCCCCCCCACCCCAGGCACATGCTTGCACATGCGTGAAGGAGTACCGACCAAATTTCACAAGCTCTGTACACACTAAGCAGAATCCCACTTCTATTGTGTGACTGCAGCTCTCAAGAGTGCCATCCCTTAAACTTTACATCCCTGACACTAAGAAATCAAATCACAATGGGAAACAATGTAATGAAAACTTCTGCTTTGCAAGTATGTGGATATATCTAGATACACCAGATTTTTACTTTTACAGAGGCAATATGACTTTCCTAGCACTTCTCAGCTTTTGCTATCTCTCTTCCTCTGGATTTAGGTAAGGCTGAGCCTGACAGAAATGAAGTTACTCTAAAGAGATGCTTTGTGCCTGTCAATCTGACTATCAGATGAAACAATGAACCCCAAAGAAATGGGAATTTCTGCAGGAATTTCATGCTGAAAGAAGAAAGGATACCAGTAAGAGCAGAAGCCAGAGGTCTTTTTTTTTTTTTTTTTTTTTTTGAGACAGGGTTTCTCTGTGTAACAACCCTGGCTGTCCTGGACTCACTTTGTAGACCAGGCTGGCCTTGAACTCACAGAGATCCTCCTGCCTCTGCCTCCCGAGTGCTGGGATTAAAGGCATGCGCCACCACCGCCGGGCTACCAGAGGTCTTGAACCAGACCATTGACTCATTGCAATGAACATTCACAAGTAAAGCTCTTTGGGCAAAAGGGTATAGTATGTGACACACTGATACTTTCATGGCGAGACTTTTAAGAATTTTTATCTATCTATCTATCATCTATCTATCCATCTATCTATCATCTGTTGTTTTCTTTTTGGAGGAGAGATTGAAAGGGCAGAAGAGGGCAGACAAGGAGGAACTGGGATATGAATGGGATTGGGGTGCATAATGTGAAACTCACAAAGAATTAATACAAAGTTAAAAAAAAGCTGGGTGTGGTGGCGCACGCCTTTAATCCCAGCACTCGGGAGGCAGAGGAAGGAGGATCTCTGTGAGTACGAGGCCAGCCTGGTCTACAAAGAGAGTTCTAGGACAGCCAAGGCTATCACAAAAAGAAACCCTGCCTCAACAAAACAAAACAAAACATCCAAAAAACAACAAAACAAAACAAAAACAGAGTGATAACTTGTGAAAGAAACTTTACATCGTTTCAATAACTTGTCACACCACCTTACAGGAGGAGACAGAGCCCAGCCAATGATGGATCCATGGTGTGCAGGATCACACTTTCACTGAGGCGGCTTAGCTGTGCATGTCCTGGCCCTCTATTTAAATTTTAATATCACTTCAGAGCACCTCCCAAAGAAGAGTTAGAGGGGGAGGTCATGGGATCATTTGTCCTCTTCTCAATGTGGCTATATAGAATAAGTCCCCCTTTTTTCTTTACAATATTAATTTGGGTCTTTTAATTGGCTTATTAAGGATGGGTGACTGAATCTGGTCTGAGGGTTGGGTTGTAGTAACTCCCAAATTTGATAAAATGCTCATTCTATAGAAAGAAACTGGAGACTGGGGATATGGCTTTGGTGGGTAACCCTTGCCATATAAGGGTGATGACCGAAGTTGGGATCCTCAGAGCTAACAGAAATGACAGGTGGGCATGACAAGCCAACTGTAATCCCAACATGTGGGAGATGGAGCAATCTGACTATGTTAGCTATCAGGCATTTCCACCAGCCTTCCTCAGGGACACAGTGGCAGCTTGCATTATCACCTAACCACTGCCAGCTGCATCAGGCATTACCCACAATCCTTTTCTCTCTGTCTCTGACTCATTTGTGCCGCACTCTCATTCCCTGACTTGTTCATCTTTGTCTGTCTTTATTTCTCCCTCATGTCTCAGCTCCAAGATGGCCATTCTCTCTACTCCCCTACCCCAATAAACCTCTTACACTAGATTTGTTGCATGGTGTAAGTTTTTAGTGGTGCACATTGCCACTTTATCCTATCAGGCTAGCTAAATCAATCCATGAGCTCTGGATTGAAGTGACAGACCCTGCCTCACTGTATAAGGTAGAGCGTGATTGAGAAACACCTGATGTGAATGTCTGATCTCTACACGCACACATCCACCTCAACATACATTTTGGACATGAGACTCTAAGAGTTAGACTCCTTGGTAAGCAGACAGGGAGAGGGGCCATACCTAGGTAATAAAAGTGGCAAAGTTCCAAAATGGTTGGCTTCCTCCTCACCCTCCTGACTTGAGACAAAAGCGTGGCAGCTTTTGTCTCCTACCAGCAGGCCCCTTGCTGATGGATGAACTGCCTCAACAAGTTTAAGGTGAGATCTGGACATGTTACACAACAGTTCTGGGCCAATCAACCATCCTTTCTTTCTTCAAACTGACCAACCCTAAATCATAGGAGGAAAACTCTTTGGAGGATTTAACACCCAAACCATCATTTTTTGTTTCCTCTCTGATTTGCAGAGGGTCTTTGTTGTGTGTATGTGAAAGAAAATACCTTTCTTCAGTTGCTGACTCTGCATGCTGATAATTTCTATGCTTGATAATTTTCTACTGCTACCTGTAGCACTAGAAAGTTTCCTATCTTTTAATTCTTTAACTGGCAGAGAAAGCAAACTCAATCAAGACACCTAGACTGTATCAAACATGTGTACACAACTGCACAGATAACCACTGTTAATCCCAAAGATTCGAGGAGAAAGACCACCAACCCAAATTATCTTGGCCAAATTAATTAAAGCAAGCAATTAATTAAAGCAAGTTTTTTATTCCTGTGCACAGACTGCCTCCCTCTAAGGTGGGGCTTGATAGATCAGCGTAGGACATGAGGAAGACAAGGCCTTTATAGTTCAGGGGTAGGGGTTTTTCAGATGGGAGGTTTGTCTGTCAAAATAGGTACGGTTACAGGACCAGAATATAAGCATAACAGGTTAATCGTAAAGACGTTCTGAAACAAAGACATAGTTGCAAGGTGAGCATAACAAGGTGGTCACAGCAACAGATAGTTATAACGACCTTTCGAAACAAATGTGGGGTTGCAAGATGGTTATAAACTACTCTTTGAAACAAAGACATGATCACTGTTTTCTAGAAGGCAATGGCATTTTGTAGTTAAGGTTACAGGTTGGGTATAGACCAATTCTTGAGAAATAAAGGCTTAATCATAAACAGGGATGAGCCTAGTTTGTCTTTACTATAAGATGCCTTTTAAGCCTGAGATGGAGGCAGACTGGTTCATCAACTACATGCACAAAAAGATGCTGAAATAAATTTTATTTCAAATCCTATCAGCAGCCACCATCCCTCAGGAACCAGAGGCGGGAGTATCTCTTTGAGTTGGAGGTCAGTCTGGTCAACATGGTTAGGGTCTAGGCCACCAGCAGGACACATAGTGAGAAACTGTCTAAAACAACAACAACAGACCCAAATCCTATCATCAGAATAATTTTGTATTCAGTACCATTACTTACTTTTCTTATTTCTGAATTCTTCCTATATATTACATGAACACATGGTGAGTGCTAGGAACCTGTTGCTAGGCATAAAGTCAGTGGTTAATTAGAATTCCTCACCTTAAATTAAAGAGCTTAATTTAAGATAATGTAGGTTATAATTAGATGTTGATTTATTAATTCATGCATGCTTATATTGACTTAGCCATCCATCCATTTGCCCATCCATCTGTCCAATTATCCAATCATTCACAAGCACTTAAGAAGTGCCCAATTTGGGCACAGTACTCTCTTAGGAACATTTAAGCATCACATATGCACAGAGATCCATTTCCTGCCATAACATGGGTGTGATGACTAAAGATAATTTCTGGGATCTTAAGGTTAAAAAACACATTTTACGGGGGCTGTAGAGATGGCTCAGCAGTTAAGTGCACTGGCTGCTCTTCCAAAGGACCTTGGTTCAAATCCTAGCACCCACATGGCAATTCCAAACTATCTGTAATGGCTGGGTGTGGTGGCTCACGCCTTTAATCCCAGCACATGGGAAGCAGAGGCAGGTGTGCTCTGTGAGTTCAAGGCCAGACTGTTCCACAAAGTGAGTCCAGGACAGCCAAGGGTACACATAGAAACCCTGTCTCAGGGAAAAACAGAACAAAGCAAAACACATTTTACTACCATTAGTTAAAGGGCAAATGGTTAATGATGGAAATAGATTAAGAAGGCACTGGAATGTAGCCAAGGATCCTGGACTTTGGAATCTAATAGACTTGGATTAAAATTCTACTTCCATTACGTTTCAGTGGCTTGCCATCAGCTGTATTTATCTTCGTATTCCTCAGTTTCTTCCTCTACAAAATGAAAACAATCCCCAAGATATTGGAGTGAGATATAGCTGTACAGTGTTTAGAAAATAAGTGATGTAACAAATTGTGTGTATGTGTATGTGATACATGCATGTCAAATGTGTAAACATATATGTGTGCATATGAGCATGTGGCGGTCAGAAGACAACCTTCGGTGTCAGTTCTTCCACTTCATTTAAGGTGAGGGCTTTTTTGCTGTTTGTTACTATGGGCACTGGCCCATAAGCTTCCAGAGTCTGCTGTGTCCACTTCCCATGTAATCATAAGAGGACTGGGACAGCAGATGTGTGCTACCATGCCCAGTAGTTACGTGTGGTCTGTAGACTTGACCTTAGGGCCTCACATTTCATAACAGGTGCTTTACTCTTTACTAAACTCTCTCCCCAGATTGCTCTTTCTCTTTCTATCTTCCTTCCTTTCCTTCTTCCTTCCTTCCTTCCTTCCCTCCCTCCCCCCTCCCTCTTTCTTTCTTTCTTTCTTCCTATCTTTCTTTCTTTCTTTTTATGAGACAAGGTCTTTCTTTGTAACTCAAGCTACCCTGAACTTTCAGCAATCCTCATTCCACAGCCTCCCAAATTCTGGGACTATGAGATGTTATTATTTAGATATAAGCTGATTTAATAAATTATCTGAATATGTGTATATTCATGTTATTAATCCGTTTCTCTAGAGAATCCTGACTAATACAGTAGTCATTACTTTATAATAAAAAAAAGTTGAAATTATTCAACTCACACACCTATCAAGCAAAAAAAACCAAACCAAACCAAAACAAAAACTTGTGGGCTTAGGTAAGAATTTTCATAAAATAACACATGGTATGTTCTATAGAACTGGTGGCTAAGCCCTGGCCCTTTTCTTTTCCTGTTATTGGAACTTGGGATCAGCATCAGTGAGTGGTGAGTGGGGGAGTTGTGGAGACACGGTGTTCAGTAGACTTTGTTGACGTTTGCAAGCCTGATGATTGGAGGAGAAATTTAAAAAGCTGTCTGTCATGACAGTGCTTCATGTGTATACTTGCTTGTCATTAACTAGCCTCCCAATCATCTTTTCCAGTAAATTTCAGAGCATAGAAGGTGAATGTCAAGGGAATGGACACTCTTCACAGTCTTTCCCAGCGAGGGTCTCTGTGACCACCACAACCACTATAGTAACAAGAAAGTATTTCAGCTCGGCATGGCTAGGCAATCATGTGTGGGCTCAAACTTTTAGAGTCCCACCCCAAGTAATTTATTTTAGGCACATTTTTCACAATTTGTGAAAAAAAATTTCCTGGTGATAAAATAACCCAATCCCAAGTGCATAATAAAACTTAAGGCACGACTACTTTTAAAGCTCTGTAAAAATACAACCTCTTTCCATAGGCTCCTCTGTCTAGGCTGCCAAAGAGCATTGCTTCGTATTCTGCTTTGTGTTCCCATTTACTGTTAACTCTGACAGATCCAATCATGGTAGGGCTAATGTCTTGGTCAGGAGCAATTAACACCCACACAATAGTGTGGATAATCCCTAGCATGACATTTGGAATGTCATCAGGCCCAGTCACCAGGGAACTAGGAGAATGAGTCTGAAATATGGACTTATAACCAGTACTGAAGGCTAGCTGGGTAGATATTTGGGATGGAGGAGCTAGTCAGCAGCAAAACAAGGAGCTGAAGTCTTGCTTCCCAGTTGCCCCACCAAAGCCTGGTAATGGCTTGCTGCCACCTGCTTTTTCATATGGATTCAATACTTTTAGCACTCCTCTGTATTGTAAAGATACTTTCATTCTTTATTATTCGTGTGGCTTTGATATGGTTTGAGTATATTTTCCATGCCCAAAGATTCATGTGTTGAAATTTTGCACTATTGTGAGGCATTAAGAGAATGGAGGTTGGGTGTAGTGGTGCATGTCTTTAATCCCAGCCCTTTGGAGGCAGAGTCAGGCAGATCTTTGTGACTTCAAAGCCACCATGTTCTACAGAGTGAGTTCCAGGAGGCCACCCTGGTCTACAGATTGAGTTCCAAGACAGCCTGGGCTGTTATACAGAGAAACCCTGTCTCAAAAAATCTAAAGAGAGAGAGAGAGAGAGAGAGAGAGAGAGAGAGAGAGAGAGAGAGA
>CAJQZJ010034299.1:2721559-2740679 GCA_907164525.1 Lophiomys imhausi | reverse complement strand
AGAGAGAGAGAGAGAGAGAGAGAGAGAGAGAGAGAGAGAGAGAGAGAGAATGGCTCCCATAGGCTCATATATTTGAACGTTCAATTATCAGGGGTGGTACTACTTGAGAAGGATTAGGAGGTGTGGCCTTGCTGGGGGATGTATGTCACTGTGGGCAGGCTTTGAGGATTCAAAAGCCCATGTCCAGCCCAGTTCTCCCTCTCTTCCTACTGCCTGTGGATCAGGATGTAGAACTCTCAGCTACCTCTCAAGAACCACGTCTGCCTGTCTACTGCCATGCATCCTCCATGATGATAATGGCCTAAGCCTCTGAAAGTGTAAGCAAACCCCAACTTAAATTTCTTTAATATAAGAGGTTGTTAGCCAGGCATGGTGGCACACGCCTTTAATCCCAGCACTTGGGAGGCAGAGGCAGGCAGATCACTGTGAGTTCGAGGCCAGCTTGGTCTACAAAGTGAGTCCAGGACAGCCAGAGCGGTTACACAGAGAAACCCTGTCTCGAAAAACCAAAAAAAAAAAAAAAAAGAGGTTGTTGAAGGCTGCAGGTGGCCATAGATGTGGTATAAGCCCACCTCACCTTGGGTAACTGCCAAAATTAAATAATAATTAAATTGTTTTTGCTAGTAAAATAGCTTTTCATTTTTAATCTGATTATTGAATTTCCCCCAAGGTTTTATGTACTAGTTTCATAGCTGTTAACATAAACAATCACTTTGTCTTCCTCACACATTTTTCTACAAGAAGAGCCTGTGAATGTGTTTACTAACACATTTCTTATAAATGTATAGGAACTTTTCTATCCTATAAAGACTAACCTCAGCTGTCAGTGTTTTAATCTTTCCAAAGCTATGGTCTTTCCTGTACATGGCGAAGGTGAGCTAGACTTGCCTGTCCAACACTGACCCTTGTTCCTTTCATTGCTGTGGTAGTTGACCTATCCTAAAAGCACCTGTTCTCTGTTCCCATGTGTTGACATATGGCCACAGAATTTCAGGTTACCTCCAAAGAGAGAAAGAAATATCCAAAAACTCACAAACATCTGCTTTGAGCCTGTAAACGTTTCATTACTCTAATTGTTTTAGAATGAAGAGGATCACCATGGCTTTATGTGACTGGGGTCAATGCTCATGTCTCCAGTGGCATTTCTTAAGCAAGATAGACAGACTTGACCTTTACACTCTCCTCATCTTCACTGTGAATGGATGAAACAACCCAGGGAAACGACATTGCTCTCTCTATCCAATCTTTCATCTAAGGATTCATTAGTTTACAAGCACATTGACCTCAAACTGAACCTATGCCAATTCCCCATTCTATGCAGTCGTTTACATATTTAAGAAAACTAGTTAAGGTAATTTTAACAGTTATAAGTACTTAAATGACAAAATCTGGAATTGACTCCTTCTTGGTCTTGGTGATATGATTACCTACACTTTACACAGACTGGTATTGTCCACAGATGTTCTTAAGAGCTGGGATGTTGGTCAGCATTCTGTGAATGAACCACTTTTCTCCTCAACTAATAATATTTTTCAAAGGTGTAGTTAATCTCACAGGTCACTGAGCAGTGCCTAAGTCTTTCCGGGCCAACCTTCCTGTGCTGTCTGACACACATAGATGCCCACGTCTCAGAAGGACTTTGATGGATGAATGGCACTTTTCACTGTTGGTGAATTGGGTGCTCCAGTGGATAATAAAAATAAATGCAACCAACATGATTGCATTCCAGAAAGGAGGTAGCAGAGCAGGGAGCAACCAATCAGAAGTACTCAGAGCACCAAATTATGCCCCAGAGGAGTCTTCCCGCATATCCTTGGCTCTGTTTCCATGGTAGTAAGCATTGTTTGGGATACTCAAAGGCAATTTAAATGCATTTAGGCCACAGTTTACAAGGGGATAATCTTAGGAATATCAGAAGTGAGTAAACAATAACATCAGCAGCCACTAAAATAAGCAGCATTAAGAACCACACTCTATCTTGCTTCTTTTTTATGTTTAGTCTAAAAAAATTTTTTTTTAAATCTGGAAATTAAGTTTTCTCCAAACTGGGGCTTACAATGACTCGTTTATTTTTCTTTTCTTTTCCTTATTTTTTAACATTTTATTTTATGTGTATTGATGTTTTGCTGCATGTATCTGTGTGAGGGTGTCAGATCTCCATGGAACTGGAGTTACAGACACTTTCGAGCTGCCATATGAGTGGCGTGTGGATTGAACCCAATTCCTCTGGAAGACCAGCCAGTGCTCTTAACTGCTGAGCCATCTCTTCAGCACCACAATGACTCATTTCTACACAGTGCCACAACTGGCATCTGCTAGACTGAGGACATCTGGGGCTTCTTATGTTTTCAATTCGATTTTTTAGCTCAAAGGTCTGAGCTACTTTGTTCCCAATACTGTTCTCTGCAGAACCAGCTTCACCACTGTGCAGATTATAGAGGGTTGTGCCACTGGAGAATGCTGCTACCAAAGGTGCAGGGCCAGAGAGTCACTTCCTCAGATTCTGATGACTTCTCAGCTTCTTAGAGTCTGCAGAGGACAGTGAAAGGCTACTCAGAGAAGAAGGCTTAGCCTGGCGTCTTGTGCACACACCACCAGCTGTTGTTTTTATTCTGCTAGAATATGGAAAGACATGGGGGGGTGGATGTGATCACACTACATTGTATACAGACATGGAATTTTCAAGATCATGGAAAAGTTATAGTAAAAATAAATTCCATCCACATAGGAACACACAAAATAGGTTCCAAAAATGGATACAGGAAAAGAAAAGAAAGACTGAGTGAAGAAAGTGGACACGGCAAAGACAAAAGCCCATTTTCTATCTGTTCCTCTAAACTTCTGCATGATTGTAAAAACGAGGCAAAGGTTTCATGTTCCACGTTGATTTTATGATTTTTATTTCACGAATACTTCTTTATAGTGCTTGGTATGCACTAGACACATGTTGTAAATATTAATTACTAGGCGTTACAAATATTAACTCATTTATTCCTCATAGAAACCTTGAAAAGTGGGCACTTCTACTTCTGTTGTGTCAATGAAAAAACAGGTGTGTAGATACTGTAGCAGACAGTCTCCAATGTCATGGGCTAGCAAGCAGCAGGGCAGGATTCTCATAGCGCCCTTTGAAAATGTATGTGTTAGAAAGTGTGATGGAGGGAACAGAGCAATTTAATAGTAACAGCTAACCTACAGAACTAATCCTTCAGTTAGAGAATTTCTAACATCTATAGAGGACTGTGAAGGGAGATGCTTGGAAAACTACTCCTTCATGTGCTTTGTGTCACAAATAAAGAGCTACAAGAACTCCTGATATATTTATTCATTTACAAATTGGAGATTTTGATGTTGATTGGAAAAAGAATTTCAATTTTAAAAAGGAAGAAATGTTGAGTTTGTCCTGACGGCAGATGGGTGAGCTTCATAGCCTGTAAAGGAAATAGCACTTTTGGTCATCTGAATAGAGAAGAGAGTAGAAAGGGATATTGGAGAAGGAGATGGACAGTACTTTGTGGAATCTGAAATATTTCTTTATGGCTTAGAATCGTGAGAATTTTCTTGGCCCGAGTTGTGAAGGTAGCATGGCCCTTTCTCTGTGAGAGATGTGAGCTTGTCACCATTTCCAGCTATACCATTGCTTCATTATGTCCACACCCACATTTTTTCTGTTCATGGCCAAAGAAAGGGCTCATTGTTAATACTGAACCACCACCTGAAAACTACAGTGCCATAATCCACCCAGAATATCTTAGACTGTTCTGAGAAACAGTATGTGTTAGTTGAGACTGGAAAGCAATGTTCTAACACCCTTCCTATGAGAAAAGTTATTAAACTTTTCTATTTAAGACACTTAGGAAGCTACTTAGTCAGGAAAAACATGGCTGGGAATATAGCTCCATATTAGAGCACTTGCCTAGCTTGCATAGAGCCCTGGTTTTATTTTCTCTCTAAAAAAAAAAAAAGGAAGAGCCGGGCGTGGTGGTGCACGCCTTTAATCCCAGCACTCGGGAGGTAGAGGCAGGTGGATCTCTGTGAGTTAAGGCCAGCCTGGTCTTCAGAGTGAGTCCAGGACAGCCAGAGCTACACAGAGAAACCCTGTCTCGAAAAACTGAAGGAAAAAAAAAAAGGAAGGAAGGAAGGAGGAAAGAAAGAAAGGAAAAGCAGCTCTTTATAACCCTGAAAAAAAATCTGTGTTCTGTTTTTTTTTAAATGTTACATGTTGGGGCTGGGGAGACAACTCAGCAGTTATGAACATTTACTACAGAGGACCCAAGTTCAGTTTCCAGCACCCATGTTGGGTGGCTCACAAATGTTTATGACTCCAGCTCCAGCTTCATGGGATCAATGACCTCTTCTGGCCCCCTCATCCACCCACATTCACAAGCTCACACAAATAGGCAGACACACAAATATACATAATTAAAATAATTTTTTGCACACTTACATGTTTATTCATCAAGACCCAGGTTTTAAGAGCTGTCAAAGACATGAATGTGTATAAAACATTGCTCAAAGATCATGGCACTCATAGGTTTCAAGAGCAACTCTCAGGAAACAATTGATACTGTCTGGAGATGCTAATAGTGATCAGGACTGATGGTGGCTAGATGCTGTTACTGGCATCTAGCAGATTACATGCTACTAAACATGCTATCGTACATTTGGGCAGCCTTTTACAACAAATAATTATCTGGCCTGACACATTAAGAATGTTCAGATCAGAAAACCAAGCAATAAAATTCTCAAAACTTTATTTGTAGGACTTTTTACGTGGATTCTTTATTTTGTTGTTTGTCTTATAGATTACTTGTATGTATATTTGTTTATTTGTTTTTTGAGACAGGGTTTTTGTGTATCCCAGGCTGTCCTGGACTCACTTTGTAGACCAGGCTGGCCTTGAACTCACAGAGATCTGCCTGCCTCTGACTCCCGAGTGCTGGGATTAAAGGTGTGCGCCACCACTCCCAACTTACTTGTATGTATGACTAGTCCACCTTAGAACTTTTTGGCTCAAAGGGGTGCTCAACAGGGCACAGTGACTAGAGAGGATGAAAGCAAGTCAATTTCAAAACCAAAGGAAGTAAGCCACACTAAAAGCAAATTCGTGACATAGTTGAAGAGATTATTCTTCATCTATAACTTAGGAGAAAGTAGTTTTTGAACTTTGATCTTTGAATGGACTTTTGGAACATGCTTCTATAAAGACCTGCCTTGATGGTGTTTCTGAGTGCAGGTGGCTACAGCTCTTGGAGTCTTTCAGAATAAGTCACTGCCGGCAAGACCTGAGGTTGGAAGGACAAAAACTGGGAGGGCTATTTTTGGTTGTCAACTTGACCACATCTGGAATTAGATGAAATGCAAATAGCTGGGTGCACCCGTGAGGGGTTTTTCTTAATTACGTTATCTGAAGTAGTAAGAACCATCTCTTATCCAGATCTTCTGAGGCGGAAAGATCCACCTTTAATCTGGGCCACACCGTCTGCTGGCAACCTATATGATCATAAGAGACTGGAGGGAAAGAGACAGAAAACAATGTTTTGGTATATGCTAGACACCTGTTAAGGAAAATATGTACTCCATTTCATTTAGTTTCCCCTGCATTATGTGAATCTCACACTGTTGTCTGCACCTCATAGGTAAGAAAGCTATACAATAGCATAGCTAGAATGTGAATTCCCGTCTGTTGGTACTGAAGCCCATTTTCTTCCTAGAATCGAGGGGAGATGATAGAGTAGGGAGTGCAGAATCTGGTTTGAGTGAATTGAACCCAGAAAAGAAGGCTAATTCCATTAAGTCTGCCTTATAAAACTATCTACTATGTCTACTGATATTATCAGACCATGGAGGTTATGGGGGAAACCAACTACTTTCTGGTTGGATTTGAGGATTGCTTCACAGGAAGGAATTCACGCCTGCTGTTGTAAACTTCCTCAAAAACCCATAGTTCAGGAGATCATAGGCCCCTGGAGAAAATTACTACTGCCGTTTCCCTAAATGTTTTCTTTCTCTTTTCTCTCCAGTCTCCTTTGATCATACGGGTGCTAGATTTCTGGAGTGATTCGCAGAAGCTGTCATTTCCAAGTAACATCTGCAAGCACGTTGTCAAACTATCTTCTAACTATTTACATTTATTCTCATGGGTTAGGGCTGCTGTCACTCAGCCTCAGCCAGAAAGGCGTCTTTCTACAGTGGGCAGCTCATCAGCATGCTTTGAGTACATGATTACTGAGTGCTCCGTTCAAAGTGGGACATTTATATCAACTCCCACGAGGCACAGCGAACACTGAGGAAGTGGGGGCAGAAGGAACGTGGGAGCCACGGGACTGGGATGAGAGCTGTCAAATGGTGCCTTCTAGGTCCGGCTTGGCTATTGCACTCATGACCTCTCTGCAGATAGAGTTGTCTGCACAAGAGCAAGCCAACCAGATCAGCTAATATTCCAGCAGTGTGAGAGACAGATGGGAGAGACAGATGGGAGAGGGAGAGGGAGAGGGAGAGGGAGAGAGAGAGAGAGAGAGGGAGAGAGAGAGAGAGGGAGAGGGAGAGACAGATGGGAGAGACAGATGGGAGAGACAGATGGGAGAGGGAGAGGGAGAGGGAGAGGGAGAGGGAGAGACAGATGGGAGAGGGAGAGGGAGAGGGAGAGGGAGAGACAGATGGGAGAGGGAGAGAGAATATGAATGTGATAAGCAATTTGTTGGTACCAGGAGCGTGGTGTTAGGAGGAATGGGAGGGAAACTTGAAAAGGGTATGATCAAGATGCATTATATACATGTATAAAATTGCTAAAGAATAAATAAAAGATTTAAAAACTGCATCTAGGGCTGGAGAGATGACTCAATGGTAAAGAGCACTGTTGGCTCTTCCAGAGGTCCAGAGTTCAATTCCCAGCAACCACATGGTCGTTCACAACCATCTATACTGGTATCTGATGCCCTCTTCTGCCATGAAGGGGTACATGCAGATAGAGCTCTCATCTATGTACAATAAATAAATTAATAAAAAAACTGCATCTAGGTGTCTATGACCCAGTAATTAATAGTATATAATTCAATTCTTTTCTTTCTTTCTTTCTTTCTTTCTTTCTTTCTTTCTTTTTTTCTTTCTTTCTTTCTCTTCTCTCTCTCTCTCTCTCTCTGTCTCTCTCTCTCTCTCTCTTTGGTTTATCGAGACAGGGTTTCTCTGTGTAACAGCTCTGGCTGGCCTGGACTTGCTTTGTAGACCAGGCTGGCCTCGAACTCACAGAGATCCACCTGCCTCTGCCTCCCCAGTGCTGGGATCAAAGGCATGGGCCACCAAGTCCGGCTTGTTCCTTTTTCTTACATTTAAAGTCAAGGTTTCAATCATACTTCAGTCAGTTTTAATGCTATTACTACATCGGGTGTAAAAGGTGGCCACCTGACTTCTATCCAACCATAGTTTAATCTGCCTTCATGGAAGCGGGCCATTTGCACAGCAGGGGAACCTGACTCCAATCCGACCATAGTTTAATCTGCCTTCATGGAAGCATGCCATTTGCACAGCAGGGGAAACTGACTCCTATCCGACCATAGTTTAATCTGCCTTCATGGAAGCATGCCATTTGTACAGCGGAAGAGCCAGTTATTGCCGTCAGTAGAGCTCACAGTTGAAATTCTGTCTCCAGAAGGAAGACACAAAGTTTATCCCGTGGATCAGAATGAGCACACAACCAGCACCACAGCCGGTGACGTCACCAGGAGAGGTTTATGGGGCGTATGTTTGAAGTTGCCAAAGTGGAAAAACAGCCCTCGCTTAGTATGACTTTTCTTCCAATCACTTTCTCCTTCTCTTTTCCAGGTCTCAATCTGTATTTCTGTCTCTCTCCTTCATTAACACATTGGAATTCACCTTTCAAAGTTGTAATCCTAGAAAACAGAAAGCCAAAGATTTCCTTAAAGGGGAAAACCTTTTTTATTTTGAACAGCTGAACAGCAGAGGAGAGCTGACAGCATGGTTGGCTGGCTTCTATGTATGGGACCCTGAACTTAAGAAAATTACCAGAAATTCTATTTGTCGCCTCGGACCCACTTATTTAGTAGTAAACACAAGGTATCCAGTAGAGGGCAGTGCTGACTTGTTCATTAATGGCCCCAATAGTAAATACAAACTTAGGAATGAGAGATTTCTCTTGATGTGAATCGTTCAGCCATTTAGGTAAGATGACTTTGACCCAGTGAGTCGTAGCGATTCACATTTACTGCAATCAGGGTGTCATAATTTGCCTGGGACATAAATCAAATAATTGCTTTAAAGCCTGGACCGGAAATCAGGGACTTCTTTTCTCATGCTTTCTTCTTCCCCCATGGGCACTGTGGCTATCAGGAAATCTTTTGTATTCTCAGAGCCTTATCTTTCTCACTAGAAAATGATGTATTTGGTGCAGATGAAGATTAACTTTCCTTTTGTTTTATGGATCATTTAGTCTCTGAAAGAGTATGCTAAGTAAATTAATTTTGTAAAAAGATTTCCTGGAGAAGTTTAAGGTGGCCCTATCCAAACCTCATTGATCATTATAATTGCTGGGTCAGCTACACCAAGTTCCTTGCAGAGCTTTCCAGAAAATAAATGGGGCCAGGGCGTGAGTCATACGAGGAAACACACCAACTCTGGCCTTCCTGGGCCCTCTTACCTTTTCCCAAGTAAGAAGTTATCCTGAAAAGGCAGCGTAAGATGTACTTGGTGTACAGCTGTGCTTTGGATCCAGTGCTGCTCGCTTTCTAGTGTGCTAGACATCATCAGGGCTCCTGTTCTGGCTTCTTCGTCCCCGAGTGGTGGACAACGATGCCAGAAGCACCTTTGCTTTCATTTTTCACAAAGAACTGGGTGAAAGTTTTGACTCTTTTAGAAGCAAAGTTGTACTGAATGAATGTGTTTTTGTTTTGGTCTCAAGTATGGAATGTGGGGGTGCTTTGTCCCACAGCTGAAAAATAGAATTGTGAAAGGGGCATGAAAAACATCCTGATGGAAGGGCACTGTAATGTTTTGCTATCTGGAAACTGTCACATGCAGGGAACATACTTTTTTTTTTTTTTTTGCTGGAAAACACCCTTTGATAGACAGACTCCTTAGAGAGCATGTGATCTTGGTCAACAGGAAGTACCTCCTGCGGAGGGTGTGATGTTGGCCAATTGGAAAGTATCCTTGTGCAGAATTTGAGGAGGGTATAAATGGAGGCCCCAGAAACATGGGTGGACTTTTTATTTGGCATCGCTTCTCATGGATGTTTTACTTCAAAAGACTCCAGACAATACTTTACCAAAGTTTGCTGCTGCTGAGACCCGCTGAAGATATTGGCCCAGATTGGGGCCACGTTTGGGGCCCTCTTCAGCTGTCCTTGCTGGTGTTCCCCAAAACTGCTGCTGGTTAGCTGTGTTCCCATTGCTACTGATTGCTATGTTCCCCACTGTGGCTTGTACCTGTTCCTGTGTATGCTGATTTGGCTGGACTGCTGACAAATGCCCCAAAGAGGTCTTCTACACTGTGTCTCTAATAATATCCTTTCTCCCTTACCTCAGGTCAGTGGGTTGGAATGTGTATAGAGATATTAATATAATAATAAATAAATAGTTTAAAAGTATGCCTTCACTGTTTCTGAAATGACCTCCACAGTCAGTGTAACTGGCCCTTCATACCCATGGATTTCACAACTGTGGATGCAATCTACCATGGATGAAAAATATTCTTTTTAGGGGGCTGGAGAGATGGCTCAGCGGTTAAGAGCGCTTCTGTTAGCTGTTCTTCCAGAGGTCCTGAGTTCAATTCCCAGCAACCACTAGGTGGCTCACAACCATCTGTAATGAAATCTGATGCCCTCTTCTGGCAAGCAAGTGTACATGCAGACAGAAAACTGTATACATAATAAATAAATAAATCTTTTAAAAATATTCTTTTTAAAAATTGTGCTCATATTGGACATGTATTTTGGTTCCCACCACAACCAATTGCATTAGTCCCTAAACAATGCAACATAACACCTATTTACATAGCATTGACACTGTATGATTAGCATGTGTGAGACACTAGGTTGGATCTTCAGCCATATACTAGATATGGTAGTGAATACCTGTAATCTAGAATTTGGGAATTAGAGGCAAGGAGACCATAAGTTCAAGGCTAGCCTGGACTACATATGTAGTTTGAGGTCAGTCTGGGTTATGGTAGAACCATATGTCAGCACAAAAGGACAAAAATAAAAAAGAACCTTGAAGAACTAAGAGAGAAACCATTCATCACATGCAAAGGATCTTTAATGAAATAATCAGCAGAGGCCTCATTAGTTGTTGGGACCAGGATGGTTGCCATTTGCTTTGGTCATGGGGCTCACTTTTCATGGTTTCAGTAACCTACTATTAACTGAGGTTGAAAATATTACAAAGAAATTGGGTAGTGGTGGTTCAGGCCTTTAATCCCAGCTCTCCAGACGCAAAGGCAGGCGGATCTCTGGTACAGCTAGTATCCAGTATATGGTACACCATCATATCCAGTATATGGCTGAAGATCCAACCCAGCATCTCACACATGCTAATCATGCAGTGTCAAGGCTATGTAAATAGGTGTTATGTGGCATTGTTTAGGGACTAATGCAATTGGTGTGTGGTGGGGATCAAAATACATGCCCAATATGAACACAATTTTTAATAGCAAATATATTTATTAATAATTATAGGCACTTGTAACAAATATAAAGACTTATTACCTAACAACTATCCCTAAGAATAATTATAAACACTTATTACCTAACAACTAACCCTGACCTTGCAGAAGGATACAGTCTCTGGAGCAGGTCCTCAGTCATCAGGAACACCTCAGGATTAGATCCTTTAGGGCACTTGCTCAACAGTCTTTCCTCAGGAGCACCTCAGATGTAGGTCCTTTAGGGTAAATTAGCTATGGCAGCTTCACTTTAAATGAGACTTGAGACTTTCTTCTCTCTGGAACCTCAGCTGTCCATAGGCCAACTTGGTCAGTTTGTATTAGCCACTCCAGCTGCTCTGCTGCAGTCACTGGGGCTGGCTGCAATTCTGTTCAGGCCTCTGTTTGAACTGGTTGAACCCCTCAGGGTAAAATCTATGCCCTGGGGTTTAGTCGTTGGCTTTTGCTGCCTTGCTGAGACCTTCTCTGCTCACTAGCTTCTTTCTGTCTCATGGAGAACTGACCACATTTTTACAGCTCTGTTTGAGATCAGCTTCTCAGTCCGTCTGCATTGGCTCCACCAGATGATACAAACTAATTGGCATCTTGTCATCTCTAGTGTGGGAACTGTCAGGCTCTTCCCACTTTGTCATTAAATAGGGACTCTCCTGGTTTAACCTGGCTTCAGCCTAATCTGGGCTCCTCCCACTTCATCCACTATTAGCAGCTGAAAAAAAAAAAAAAAAAGAACCAAACAAGCCATAAACCTTTTTTTTTTTTTCAGTCCATATGCTGCCATGTCAGGTGGCCACAGGTGCCAGGCTGATCATCATGCCCCCTTTCAAGAGACTGTATCAGAAACCCTTAGATATTCAGTAAATCTAATTTATATTGATCTAACTCCCATTACAAGCTAGGGCTTTACAAGAATCCCTATCTCAAAAAAATAAGAAAGAAATAAAATATTAAGCAGAAAGCATCACAAATAAGCAATACATAGATTTATTTATTTTTTACTTTTTGAAGTGGTAGGAATAAAACTTAGTGTTTTGTGCAAATTAACTAATTTCTCTATGGCTGAGCCACATCCATAGTCTGGCACCAAATCATACATTTCAAATTGCATGCCACTCTAAGCAGTATGACAAAACTCACGCTGTGCAGCTCCACGTAGCCTGGAAAATGGACTGTCCCTTTGTCTAGTGTTTGTATGGTATATATGCTACCATGCATTCATCACTCAGTCTTGGTTATGAGATCAATCACCACAGTACCGTGGTAGTACTTATGTTCAAGTCACCATATTGCTGGGTGTGGTTGATACGGGCATATATTCTCAGTATTTAGGAAGCCTGAGGCAGAGGATTTCAAGTTTAGGACTGGGTCGGGCTGCATAGCAAGATCCCGTCTCAAGAAAATAAAGCTAATGGTAAGGGGCATAGCTTAGTGCTAGAGCACTTGCTCAGGGTTTGACCCCCACAATCAAGAAAAAACAAGTAAGTAAAAACCTTACTTAATAATGCTAACAAAGTGCGAGGTTAGTGGCACCAGAAATTAGGGTACAAAGGGCAGCTGTAATGTGTTTCTTTTAAGTGAAAGGGTGGAAGTTTATCGTAGGCATACTTGTGTTTCTACAGCTTGTAGGGGTTGCTCTCCTGGACACAAATGGAAACTCCTCTTTTTCAAATGTTGAAGGCAGCTATTGCTGCCAGGGTAGATGCATAGCTTTCATTTCAAAGGGAGTAAGAGAGTTTATTCTGGAGCCCAATATAAGTGACTATGACCCAGAAACACAGAATCAGATGTTCCTGAATACCATGTTTCAATGCAGTAACAGTTCCACAAGTTCTTATGGTAACAAAGAACCTTGTAAATCAGACTTTTTTTTTTTTCTCTTTGCATTGATAGAAACATCAGGTGGGCAGGTGCCAGCAAAGCAGGGACATCTCTGTCATAGGTCCCAGAAGTTATTTGTTAAAGCTAGAGGCCTGTTTATACATTTCAAAAAGGATAGCCATGAGACCTGGTAGTCAGAAGGATGGTAGGCCAAACATCAGTGTGAAGTAAACGGCTAATATGGAGACTAGGCCAGCAAAAGATGAACTGGCTCCCAACCTGTTACATCCCAGCTTTCCACACATACTGAAATTATAGTCAGTCAATTAGCCTTATAGAACACTTAAAATAGCCATGGCTTTGTTTCTGGGATAAATAGGCAAGGAAGCAGTTTTGAGGAGAGATAGTCGGTAAAACCATCAAGGAAGAAATCTCTGGGTCATTTGAAATATATTAGTCTTTCTTATGTGAATTTTGTTTTTTATCCCCTCTCTATTTGATAAAACATTTGCATGTGACACATAATACCTAAAGTTAAAATAATTAAAAACATAACATGACCTAAAGAATTGAAGGCAATAGATGAGGAAAACACATTTTAATCAGACAAAGGAAGGTGGCATATTTTTTTAACAACTAGGTTCTGTATGTTTCTCCTTGTGCCTAGAGTTATTTGTACTCAATAGAATATTTTGTTTGACATTTGGGGCATTTGAAATTATTTATTATCTTTAATTCTAGTTTGGAAAAGTAAATGGACAGTCACAATACAGAATAAATTAAATAATGGTATAGCAACTCATTAAATTTTCTTTTACCAAAGTTGTCCTCTGCCATGTATCAAATATTATTAGTGGTAGGGATAGAAATAAGGGGTCAGACTTGTAAGAATTAAGATTCCCTAATTTTGTAGGCACAACCAAGTCTCGTTTATTTATCATTTTATAGTAAGAAGGGGAAATGGAACTCCAACAGAAGCCACTTGTAAATATTGTCCATTTACTTTATAGTGGCAAAATTATTATTATTTTATTTTTTAAAAAATGCTAGTTAACTATGGTATAGGATACCTTAAATACCCATTTAATCAAGAAACACAGCTCTAAAGTTATAATTCTCTATGGATGTTACTGTAGTTGGATGCTAATTAGGCTTTTAATTTTAGGTGGTGTTTTGGTGATACAATTTGTTCAAGAGTTAACTCAAAAGTTTGGGTCTCTCTAATAAGAGTCAGGGGAATTAAAGTCATTTAAATTTATTTATTATTATTATTTTTTAAAGATTTATTTATTATGTATACAGTGTTCTGTCTGCAGGTATATCTGCAGGCCAGAAGAGGGCACCAGATTTCATTATGGATGGTTGGGAGCCACCATGTGGTTGCTGGGAATTGAACTCATGACCTCTGGAAGAGCAGCCAGAGCTCTTAACCGCTGAGCCATCTCTCCAGCCCTAAAGTCATTCTAAGTGTCTGAGTATACTCTAGGATTTTTTTATACCCTTTCACTTGTTATATCTGAACATTTTTCATATCAATAAAAACATGGTGATCTAATTGGTTTGACCCAGTAATCTTGTTTCCTTTCTCTTAGTAGGAAGAAATTTATTTGTTTTAGGCTGTAGAAGTTTTAAAATAGATGTGCCTCCCCCCACATTCTCCACGCTTACAATAGGGTTCCTTTTAGGAGATTTAACATAAGTCATTACATATTTAAAAACTGGATTTTCAAAAATCCAAATTATACCTAGCAATAGAAGAGTTTTTTTCATATGGTAGTGAAAATACTTTAATCTTTTTAAACATGAAGAACATAGTTAAGTAATGTGGGAGATCTGGTAACTAAATTGTCACAGCAGCAACATAATAGCATCTTCCTTTGTAGATTCTCTAAAACCAAGATTGAGATTGTTTTTATCACTAGCAAATATATCAAATACAAATTCAAATATGTTAAACAATTTTCAAAATATCTAAGTATAAAATGATTTAAGAAATATAAAAGAGCCGGGCGGTGGTGGCGCACGCCTTTAATCCCAGCACTTGGGAGGCAGAGGCAGGTGGATCTTTGCGAGATCGAGGCCAGCCTGGTCTACAAAGTGAGTCCAGGACAGCCAAGGCTACACAGAGAAACCCTGTCTCACCCCCCCAAAAAAAAAGAAATATAAAAGTGAGAGTTAGTAGAAATATAGTCAGAGAGGTTTTGAAGTCAGTAATTTGGGGAAATCAGCTGGTGGTTTAGTCAGTGATGAGTGTCACCCAGATTCTTTGAAGTGTCTTCAGAGAAGTTGGCACCAGTTTAAGATGAGGAATAGACAGCTAAGAGTTTCTCACTCGAAATTTTGCAGCTTAGGAGGTGGTTAGAAATACCTGATAGGGTTCTTTTTATAGAGAATCTCTTGTGTCTGTATGTATGAATCACCTGTCAATAAAAAGTTGATTGGTCTATAGCTGAGGAAGGAAATAGGAGGTAGGAGTTCCAGTAGAAAGAGAGAATGCTGGGATAGAGTCAGGTGAGGGAGATTCGCCCTCGGACATGGAGCAAGACAACCTAATGAAGCAGAAGAGTAGTTAACTAGCCACGTGGCAGAACTCAGATTAAAATAAATGAGATAATTAAGTTATGATCTAATTAAAGAACATGCCTAGCTATATTGGTGTAGGCTTTTGTAAATATATTTAAATATCAGAGTCATTATTTCTGGGAGTTGGGGTGAGGGTGGAAAACATGAGCTTAAAGAAAACATTCGGGGCTGAAGAGATGGCTCAGTGGTTAAGAGCACTGACTGCTCTTCCAAAGGACCCGGGTTCAAATTCCAGCACCCACATGGCAGTTCATAGCTGTCTATAATTGCTGGGTGTGGTGGCGCACGCCTTTAATCCCAGCACTTGGGAGGCAGAAGCAGGTGGATCTCTGTGAGTTCAAGGCTAGCCTGGTCTACAAAGTGAGTCCAAGACAGTCAAGGATACACAGAGAGACCCTGTCTCCAAAAAAAAAAAAAAGAAGAAAACATTCTACTACAGTTCTTTTTTTTTTTTGGAGGGGGGAGGGAGGGTGTTTTCGAGACAGAGTTTCTCTGTGTAACAGCACTGGCTGTCCTGGACTCACTCTGTACATCAGGCTGGCCTTGAACTGAGAGATAACCACCTGCCTCTGCCTCCTGAGTGCTGGGATTAAAGGGGTGTACCACCACGCCTTGCTTCCACAACAGTTCTTGTCCTCCAGGGATAAGGGAGTCTCAATCGTGGTGTGTTTCTTCAGTGGATGAACAACTAACTGGCTTTACTTCTTATTTCTGTGGTTTTTGCTCTCTTTGGAGTTCATTATGGGAAAACTAGAACTAATTCTGAACCTTGTATTTAAAGTCCCTCAAGAGTCTCCACCATGGCTGTGCGCACCAATGAACACATTCCTCTCTGCTCCTGCTCCTGTCTGAAAAATTGGGCTCCTGTTCCTTTTTCTGCCACTTGTTTCTTTTAAGCAGCCAGAGACATTTAACAGGCCCCTCCCTTAAGAACTTACCAAGGGGTGGAGAGATGGCTCAGTGGGTAAGAGCACTGGCTGTTCTTCAAGAGGTCTTGAGTTCAATTCTCAGCAACCACATGGTGGCTCATAACCATCTATACTGGTATCTGATGCCCTCTTCTGTCATGCAGGCATATATGCAGATAGAACACTCATAAATAAAAAAAAATTTTTAAAAAGAACTTATCAAAATAGATCTGCTGGTCACCCAGACAGGAAAACACCCTTCAAAAAGTTGTAACGTAACTGTAGACAGAATGCTGTCCAAAAAGGACAAAACTTGGAAGCACATAAGTTGACAGCCTAGCTCTGCCAAGACAGAGTAGGCAAGTCCTTCATAATTCCTGCTCTACAATCAATGTCTGTCAGAGAAATGGGGCCAAACTGCTGAAGATTGATGCTGTAATGTATGGAGAGAAAATGGGAACTGTTCAGGCAGCCATTGGTATGTCATTTCTTAGTTTTGGAAGCTGTTGGCCCTGCACTTCCTGTATAATCAGATATATTTATCCCTCTCAGGTCTCTGAGGTGGTTGAAGAATAGATAGCTAGAGTTTCATAGTTAAATTTTGAGTTGTTTCGAAATTAAGAGGGTGTTCTGGATCTAAGAAGATGTTTTTAAGATTGTGATGCAAGTTAGGATGGAAACTGAGTTGGATATAGAACTTTAAACTCATGGAGATGGTTGGATAGTAGAATGTTAAAGTCAGTTACCAAATACGTATGGACTGGACACTGGGAATGTATGCTAAGCCTTATAATTCTCATAATTGTGGCCTAATTATGTCTGTTCTTTTGTATTGTATTTGTTGTTATAAGAGAAATAGCCATTTGTTGGACTGAAAGGGGGAGCTGTTGGGGTTAAAAAGATATACCTTAAACTTAAAAAAAAAAAAAGGAAGTGGATGGGGACTTTGAGGGGGAAGAGGGTGGGAGGGTGGGACCAGAGGGGGGAGTAGGGAGGGGATTGGGATTGAGATGTAACTTGAAGAAATAAAAAATAAGTAAATAATTTTTTAAAAAGTTGTAACATTAAGAACCAAGATACACATGAAGATTTTCTAAGATTGGAGGAGCAACTCTCCCTTAATGAGATATGATATGCTTACATTTCATAAGCCCTTACCTTGACACAGCTAAGCCTGCTCAACAAAAAAAGTGGAGCCTTTTCCTTTTCTCTCTGCTAGCTTCCTCCTCAGGTGCTGGCTAAATTCCTAAGCCTGTTTGCCAACTTTCCATTCTCACTCTATCTGAGGACACACCTCTATTGCCTCCCCACCTCCAGGTAACTGATACAGACTTCTATTGCTCAAATCTGCCTGCGTTTCTGACCTCTGATTCTAAAAACACGACTTTCCTTCTTATCTTACCTTGTTTCCCACTTCTGGCAGCTTGCCTGCCCTGCTGTTTTTCCCTCAAACCCAAGTAAAATTGTCCTCCACTTTCCTTCTGAGTCCATTTTAAAATCCTTTTACCTACCAGGCCCCATGTTTCCTGTTAATAGACAATGGAGGATCATTGTGGTAACTGCCAACTGGAGAGAGGAGACAAGGTCTTAGAGAAGTAGCAAATGCGATATATGTAACAATGCACACAGCCCCAGGAAGGGGAAGGTTCTTCATGCCCCTATTGTGGGTCCACAAACAAGAGAGAGAAGGGAAGATCTCAAGTATCAAAGGCAAGATGTTGGAAGATCCAGAAGCTGCATGGAGCAGTTGATGGAAAATTACCCAGCACAGACCATCTTATGTCTGCCTACATAACAGTGGGCCAAGGAGGGAGCAGATACCAAGAGAAACTGCAGTCAAGATGCTCTTCCAGGAAGGGAAGAGAGGAAAGAAAGAACTCACCATAATTCTATCTCTGAACACCTAAAGGCCACTGTCACCTAGAGAACCATGTGAACACAAAGTGTTGACCTGAACTTAGTGGAAACCTAAACAAGCCAAGACCCAGAGCCTAGTGAGAGCCTGCGGGGACCATCATGGTGATTCTAAGGAGGATGAATAGCTATGGGAAGAACTCCTTTTGGGGATGGAAAACTCATTTCACAAGTTCCTGAGGAATGGTTGGTTTATCCGCCAGAAATCCTTCTATAGTCCAGCTCCAGCTCATTTCTAGACACATGGGGAGCCTGAGACCTAACATTTAACAGGGATAGAAGCCTGGTCAAGTCTGATGGAGAATTTCAAACCAAAGACACAGCAACACTCCAGCTTACAGATCCTCCAGACAACACTTCAGAGGACAGAGAGCTTTGCTGGTGTAAGAATCATCCACACACAAAAAACTCCTGAGATTCTCCCTTTTAGAAAATAGAAAGACAGCTGGGTGTGGTGGCACACACCTTTAATCCTGGCACTTGGGAGGCAGAGGCAGGTGGATCACTGTGAGTTCAAGGCCAGCCTAGTCTACAAAGTGAGTCCAGGCGAGCCAGAGCTGTTACACAGAAAAACCCTGTCTCGAAAAACAACAACAAAAAAAAAAAAAGAAAAGAAAATAGAAAGACTTTTGTGTGAGACAGGTAATTTCTACTTATTTCCCCAAACCACAATCTCCCAGCTTATTGGGGAATCAGATTCCCTTTTTTTTTTGGGGGGGGGGAAGGTCTTATTCTCGAAAATAAAAGAATTTAGAAGCAGCCTTGGAAGGAAGCTCAAGTATAATTTTATTAGAGCTTGAAAGAAAAACAACAGAGCAGGTAGGCTACAGATCTAAACAGCTATCAGAAGGTAGAACGAAGGTAAAAGAAGCCGAGTCTTTTTGAGTTAGGGTAAAGAAAATCAGCATGTTCAGTAATAGAGGTCAGCAGACAGATGCATCTCAGGAAGGAAGAGGGGCTGCAGAGAAAGAGTAGGAAAGCCCAGAATGTCAGGGAAAGCATGCTCATGCTTTTTTTTCCCCCTTATTTTTATTTAGTGTATGGGTATTTTTATCTGTGCCCTGAGTACGTCTGGTACCCGAGGAGGCCAGAAGAGAGCACCCTGCAACTGGAATTACAGACAGTTGAGATAGATGCTGGAAAGAGCAGCCAATACATATATTGTATATATGTATAACACACACACACACACACACACACACACACACACACACACACACACA
>CAJQZJ010034299.1:2711485-2721549 GCA_907164525.1 Lophiomys imhausi | reverse complement strand
ACACACACACACACACACACACACACACACACACACACACACACACACACACAAAATGTGTACACTTTGGGAATAGCTCCAGCGGCTCAGGAAATAAAATTGTCAATCAACAAATGGAGACATCATGAAATTAAGCTTCTTCTATACAACACACGGTTAATTAAGTGAAGCAGCAGCGGAAGAAAATTTGTGCCAACTGTACACCTAACAGGAGATTAACATATAGAACACACGCAGAACTCAAAATTGAACACAAAACAGCCCAATCAATAAATGAGCTAATGAAAGAAACTCACAGTTCACAAAAGATGAATGATATATCACCAATGAACATGTGAGAAATATACAGTATCTTTAGTCACTGGAGAAATGCAAGTAAAAACTACATTGAGATTCTATCTACTCCAGCCAATAAACAACACAGATGCTGGCATGGACATCCACAAAGGAGAGCCCATATGCCCTGAGGGTGGGAATGCGAACAAATCCAACCTCTGTAAAAATCAGTGTGGAGAAACAAGTCCAACACAGGACCCCACTACTCCCCTCCTGGATATGTACAAAGGACTTTAAGTCAACATATCATGAAGACACTTGCACCTCAGTGTTTACTGCAGATGACTCACAATACCTAAGTTATAGAACTGACACAGATGCCCAAAAACTGAAGAGTGGGTGAACGACATGCAGTATATATCCACAATGGGTTTCATTTTCATCCATAGAGAAGAATGAAGTTCTTTTGTACGTGGGAAAACGGGTGCCAGTGGAGGCAATCGCGTGGGGTCAAGCCAGCCTCAGCAAGACAAATGTCCTGTTTTCCGTCATGTGTGGTTCCTACATTTTCTACAGCCACATAAAACCATGTATACATATACTAAATGAAAGTAGATGAGAAATGTCTAGGGGAATAAAGGGGGACTAACAAGAGGGGGGGTAGCAGGGAAAGGGGGAGGAAGAAGGAATAGAGGGAGATAGAGAGACTAGACATGAGTAAGAGGAAATCAGAGCAGAAACCAGCAGCTGTGAGTCCAGCGAGATCAGAGCCCAGACTCAGTGGAGACGTGACATCAGACAAGACCAGGAAGCAATGGACAGACAGGGGCTGGGGAGAGAGATGCTCAGTGGACAAAAAGCTTGCCTTCTCATGTGAGGCGCAGACCTGAGTTTGGATCCCTGCCACACAATTAAAGGTAAGTGTGCCTGGTGATCTCCCTGTGATGGCTCTCTGGCTGTGGAGATGTGGGAGGAGGCGGTCTGGCCTAGGTAGACTAGTTGAAGTGGTGAATCCCTGGTTTAGTGGGAAACCCTGCCTTAGTTAATAAAGTGGGGAACAATAGAGGAAGACACCCAATGCCACAAGCTCTGGCCTCTACACACATTTGCACACACATTCATGTACATACATACATACATATATATGTGTGGTGTGTGGTGTGTGAACATGCATACCATGGTTCCAAATGCATTACACAAGTTAATTCTTTTAATTCACACACTCCTATGAAACAGGAACTGTTCTTGTCCCCATTTTCCAGGAGAAACTGTGTACACGGAGGCACAGTGTCATATGAATTGCCTAGTTCACCCAGTCAACAAGTGACAGATCTACAGTCTGAAGCCAAGCAGACAAGCCCCTGCATTTGTCACCATGTACTTTGCTAGATGGCCCCTCCAGTCACAGCTAGGAAAAGGGCTAAAAGGGCTCCCAAAAGCAAGATCATATTTTAAAGATTTGGAGTTATTTTATGGGTATGAGTATTTTGCCTGCATGTATGTTGTGCAACATATGCATTCCTGGTTCTCGCAGAGACCAGAGAGGGCATAGGATTCCTTGGAACTGGAGTTACAGATGGTGTGAGCCACTGTGAGGATGCTGAGAACTGAATCTGTGTTCTATGGAAGAGCAACCAGGGATCTTAACCACTAAGCAATCTCTCCAGTCCCAAACGATACCATATTCTTATATAACAGTGGGGCATCTAGCCAGAATGGATCAAAGTGGCAGCAGTGTAGACCACCCAGGCTTGCCTGTAGTGATGGTTTGAAGAGGAATGGTCCTCATAGGCCATATTTGAATGCTTGGTCATTAGGGAGTGGCACTACTTGAGAGGCATTAGGGGGTGCAACTCTTTTGGAGTGGGCGTGGCCTTGTTGGAGGAAGTATGTCACTGGGGTGGGCTTTGAGGTTTTCAAAAGCTCAACCCAGGCCCAGTGTCTTTCTCTTCATGTTGCCTATGGATCCTGATGTGGAACTTTTGGCTCCTCTCCAACACCGTGTCTGCCTGCATGCCATCATGAACCTCTGAAACTGCAAGCCAGCCCAGCGAAATGCTTTCCTTTACAAGAGTTGCTTGGTCAGGATTTTCTTCACAGCAGTAGAACACTGGCTAACACAGCTGGTTTGGAGGAATTTCAGAGTTTTATGACATCTTGTTCTTCTGATCCTAAGGACAGCCCCAGAGCAGTCTTTCAGCCTTACTTCATTTTCTCTTTTCCTTGCTCAAATTAGCGGAGTAAGCAGGAAGCCAACAGCAGGTGGGCCTCCCTCCCTGGCCTAGGGGCAGGTCTCACTTTCTATTTCACTGGGAAGGAAGGAAAAACAATTGTAGCTCTTGCTGGAGACTGCTTACTCACCCTCATTTCCCAAGACTCTGACAACATCCATCAGAGACAGTTTGGAAGGGTGGAAAGTTTCTCTGTGGCCACAGAATTGGCAATGAGCACCAAGTTCCTGGGAAAACTGCATTACACAATCAGTGTTCTAAAAAGGGCTAGACACCTCCTTAAGATTATTTATGGCTCAGAACCTGTTTTGTCATTCTCCAAAATGATCCCAATGAATCCCTTTCCACCCTGTACCCTATTGGGTTTGTGGTCTGGACAGACGAGGGCAGGAAAAGCTTAGGAGTATGGCACATGGGTTCTATTTTGGACATTTTGAAATGAGTACAAGAAACTAGTAGGGGCGTGAGTGTGGAACTCAGGGTGAGGATAGATCTGGCAGCTCACCATGGGACAAGTCAGAACAGATCACAAAGAAGAGAGTCCCTGGGGCATATAGTGATGACGACATAGAAGTTAGAAGGGCAAGAGATAAGGGGTGCATCAGCCCCATGCATTCCCACATTCAAAAGTGAGGAGGAGGAGCCAGCAATGAAGGCTGAAGAGTCAGCACCTGTAGAATCAGAAATATCTTGACCATGCGGACAAGTAGGCTGATCCCTGCCTGACTAGTGAATGTGTCAAGGAGAGAACATTGGTGACAGGTCAAGAGAGTTTCCCAGGGTAGGGGGAAGTGCCGGACTGCAGAGAAAATAAAGGGGACGAAACGGACAGACAGTGAACACAGATACGTTTTGAATTTTCTTTCTTTAAGGGGAACAGTGAGCACTGAAGCCATAGATAGAAGGGAATTTGGGACAGAGAAGTATCATTTCTTCCTTAAGATGGAATAGATGATACACACTTTAATGTGCAAACATTTCCTCTATGGTAGAGGAAAAAGGGGGGAAATGAGAGTAAAATTGTAATCACAGCTAAGACAAGTTATAGCAATAAAGTTGCAAACGTGACTTCCATAAAATGAAATTAAAAGGCACTGTATCATGCAGGGGTTTTGGTTGTAAGTGATGAAAAATTCCATCCAATCCAGCTGAACTTGAAAAAAGATGCAGAAATCCCCCCAAGGAAAATAATTTATTATGTAGACACAAACACAGGTCTCACTCATTTCAAAGGGAATAAGAAATAGTTTATTCTGGGACCAAATATAAGTGGCCATAACCCTGGAACATGGACTCAGTTTGTCCCAAACTGACATGTTCTTATGGGGTGACCGTTTCATGAAGCTTTTTTGGCACCAATCAGTCTTGTAGAATCTTTTTTTTTTTTAAATATTTATTAACTACTTCAGGTTACATCTCCATCATAGTGTCCTCTTTCTGCCCTTTCCAGTCCCGCCCTTCCACCCTCTACCCTCTATCCCTTCCATCCAACTCCTCTGGAGTGGAGTGTCCCTACATAACAGTCCCCCACCCCATTTCAGCAGTCATATGAGGGCCAAGAGCCTCCTCATACACTGGGGACCTACAAGACAGCACCACTAGGGCAAAGTGTCTCATGGACAGGTAACAAAGTCTATGTTCCTGTTCCCTTTGGTGCATTCATTATAATATAGTTATCCTGTACTATATGGCTAAAATCTGATTACAAGTGAATAGATGCCATGTGCATCCTTCTGAGTCTGGGTTAGCTCACTCAGGATGAGCTTCTCTAGTTCCATCCATTTGGCTGCAAATTGCAGGATTTCATTGTTTCTGATGGCTGAGTAGTATTCCATTTGTAGATGTACCATAGTTTTGTTTTTTTTTTTTTATCGATTCTTCTGTAGAAGGACATCTGGGTTGTTTTCAGTTTCCAGCTATTACAAATAAGGCTGCTATGAACATAGATGAGGAAACTTCCTTGTGATTTGGTGAGGAGTCATTTAGATGTATACCTAGAAGTGGTATGGCTGGGTCCTGAGGCAGAGCTATTCCAAGTTTCCTAAGATATCGCAGGACTGATTTCTATAGTGGTTGCACAAGCCTGCACTCCCACCAGCAATGGAGGAGTGTTCTCCTTTCTCCGCAACCTCACCAGCATGTGCTGTCATTTGAGTTTTTGATCTTAGCCATTCTGACAGGTGTGAGATGGAATCTCAGAGTCATCTTGAGTTGCATTTCTCTGATGATTAAGGGTGCTGAGCACTTCTTCAAGTGTCTCTAACTTAGGTATGATTTTTTTTTTTAACTAAGAATCTCAGGTTACAACAAGAACAGTCAGTTGTAAAAGTAGAAGATGGGCCATAAAACCGAGAGAAAAGTCTCAGGAGCCAGAGACTTCTCTGGAGTCAAGGCTCCCTTCATTTGACTATTATCAGCTTCTGCCTTTTACATGGTGTCCTTGCTCTCTTATAGTTAGGATGTGTTCCCCTTCCTTCCTTCCTCCCTCCCTTTCTTGTTCCTTTCCTCCTTCCCTTTTCTTTCCTTCCTTCTTGTCTTGAGACAGGCTCTCAACTTTGAAATTCTGATTCTCTTTCTCGAGTGCTGAGGTTACAGACTGAGCTGTACCTCTTCTATAGGATTGTTCAGTCACAAACAGCTTCTGGTCTGTCTTTCCAAAGGAAAGAGAAACTTACCCAACATTAGCAAGTTCAGATGAGTAACTGGAAAGGGATAGGTATCTGTTTCTGAACTTCAGCTAGACTTGTGGGGAGTAAGGATTCTTTGAATGTCCAGATCCAGATTCACAAATATCTTCTTCTTTATATGTATCATTAGTTTTGATTTCATTTATTATTTTTGCTGTTGTTATTGGTGGTGATGTATGTGGTGTGTGTGTGTGTTGTAGTTCTAACCCAGCAGATCGCATGACATATGTATCTGAACACACATCCTTTGGTGCACACATGGAGGTCAGAGGTTCTGTGCATCTGGTTCTTTCCATCCACATTCACATGAGTTCTGTGGATCCAACTCAGATCGTCAGGTGTCTGCAGTAAGTGCCTTTACCCATGAGCCACTCTGCTGCTGAACCTCTTTTCTTTGTTTTGATATAGGATCTCTGTGTGTAATCCAAGCTGGCCTAAGGCTCTATTCTCCTGAGTGCTGGGATTTCAGATATGGGATACCATACCTGGTCACACATTCTTTTCAAAATTTGTGTGTCCAGCTTTTTGACATCATGACATGACATTGTCATCTACAAAGTTCATGCTCAAGAACTTTGAGCATGTGGAGTTATGGGGGGATAAAACCAATGTACAAGCCAGTTGTTGGTGGCACACGCCTTTAATCCCAGCACTTGGGAGGCAGAGGCAGGCAGATCTCTATGAGTTCTAGGCCAGCCTGGTCTACAGAATGAGTTCCAGGACAGCCAGTGCTACACAGAGAAATCCTGTCTTGAAAAACCAAACAAAACAAAACAAAAAACTCTCATAATGTTTTTAGTAAATTTGTGATTTTGTGTTGGCCACGTTTATAGGGTTTGTTCTCTGTCAAGGTTGTGACTCCAGATTGTACAGACAGGAGTTATTTTCCCCAAGTTTCCTATACTTTTTTCTGTCATTTGTTTTTTTTTCTCCCTTATAAATTGTGTTTTATCTTTATTATTAGTTAGAATCTTCTCTCTGATGTGTGTGAGTAATTTTCCAACAGGCAAACACCTCCAGGTTAGGTTTTAACATAGGAAAAGGGAGAGGGACACAGTTCAGTTTCTGAGGGGAAATGAAAGAGAAAGCTGAATTTATTAACTGGTCTTAGAATCATGGATATCTTTGTGGGTCCTCAATAGTGTGTTCAGAGAAATGATCCATTCATAGCTGGCTTTTTGTGTTAAACACAGGATGTTGTTTCTAACAAAACCCATCTCAATCATTTGATTTTTACCAAATAAGACACAGATAGCCAGGTGCTGGGGTGAAAACCAGCTAGCTCAGAGAGGCAGAGAAAGCACCCAGCTGACCTTCCTACTCTACCGACATTCCAGAAGGAAAAAAGCCCTTTCTCCTTCTCCACACTGTTTTATATACCTCCCAACTCCATGTTCCTCCTTTTTGTTTACTTAGATTCACTCCCTGTGAGTGGTTGCCTAACCTATGATTGACTTTATTTAGCTCTTGGATTGAAGGTGTCTTCTAGGGCTGAGCCACACCACAAAAAACAGGTTTTTTGAGTTTACGATCTCGGTGTTCACAATGTGATCAAATATCCTGAAACAACCGGAAGCTATGGTTTAACATTAATAGTAGTGGAATATATTGATCTTACAAGTTAAAGGATATCACGGTGACCTTCGCATACCTGCACATAACTTCTATCACATTCACCCAAGTGAACAACTTAGGGAATGGTTTACCTTGCTTACAGCTTCAGAGAGTTCATTCTGACTTTGTTACTTTGAGGCTAAGTAAGGTTGAAGATCACAGCAGCCCTTTCTTACCCCAGTTTTACCTAACAAACAGAGCATGCTTGAGGTAGGGCTGGGGGAAGTCCTGGGACTACAAACAGGAAAGGCAAGGACTACACAGGCTGGGTAAAGGGCTAGCTATAGTTCGCGTGGCTGTCTGCTATTAGTCTCTTTTCTTACTTCACTAATCTTCTATTATTAGGAGTACTTTTCCCTTCTTAACAAGATGACTCTATTTATAGTCATGTGTCCCTGGTACAGTGCTGTGCTGTGGGACACAAGAGCCTGGGATCAAATACTCTGGCATTCTCACTGCTTCTCTGACATCCAAGACTAACTTTAGAGGCATGGCTTTTCCTCAGTCTCCCCTCTTCCTGATGGGTGCTGGAGTGTTCAGTTCACCTGTGCTGATGTTGTTCTCTCAAACTCTAATATGATTGTCAAGTTTCCTTCTGGGTTTGTTTTTAAATTATTTTATTAATGAGGCCAGCACCCCAGTTCCCTTGGTAAGGCAGGCCCGTTGATTGAAACTTTATTCAGAGTATTGTAATAGCACCCAAAGAAGACTGACTTATCAAGCACTAGCAACTCTTATTCTGTCATCTGAATTGAGAAGTTCAAGGAGGGCTACATTTCAGGGGACGAAGTCAGAGATGGGTTTATTTGCTAGGTCGACACTGAGCTCTACGCGTTTGTGCTCCTAACAAAACATCAGTATTGCAACATCTTCTCAAGGAAGTTTTCTTGTTTTTGTTGTTGTTGGGTGTTTTGTCTTGTTTGTTTGGAGACAGGGTTTCTCTGGGTAGCCTTGGCTGTTCTGGAACTTGCTCTGTAGAGGAGGCTGGCCTCACACTCACAGAGACCCACCTGCCTCTGCCTCTGCCTCTCAAGTGTTGGGATTAAAGGTGTGCAGCACCACAGCCCTTCTCTAGGAGCTTTAAGCTGATGATCACAATCAACCTAGAACACCACAGAGAACCGCGTCAGACTAGTCTCATCAGAGGCAAGTGTGAAGAGAGGAAAGATTAGGGACATGAGCGTGGGTTGACTGGCCCAACAAACAGACCTGTCTAGACAAGGATGGTTACTGGTCAGATGAGTGGGCAAGTTCTCAGTGGGATCAGAAAGTAAGAAGGAAGAACTGTCTGAGGAACCTTAGTTATTAAGAGTAATACTCTTAAAAAAAAAAAGAGTAATACTCTTCACAAACACTAAGACAGAAGAGCAAGATGGGATGCCACAATCAACACTAGGGGAGGGAAGCCCTGGCCTCTTCTACTGTTTATTATTAGTTTTTAATATGTTTATTTATTTATTTTGAGATAGGATATCGCCCTGTAGTCCAGGTTGGCCTCAGATTTCCCACAATCCTCCTTGCCTCAGCCTCCCAAGTGCTTGCATTATGGGTATGAGCCACCATACCTCATTCTTCCAAATACAGTAATGACAAATACTTTGTTGAATCCTACCACTTTTGAGGAAAGTTTGTATCTGTAACTGGCACAGGGTTCAGCTTCATCAGTAGAGTCACACTTGGGACAAGTAAACCTTTTGGAGTCAAGGACTACCCAAGAGACTACCCAAGTGTTGACATGAAGAGAGCATAAAACTCAAACTCTGGAGAGCAAGTACTGAGAATTTCTGTCTTCTATTCATTGTTCCTTAGGACAACAGTCTCTCTTGATAATAGAAGTTATCCAATATCTGGTCATTCTCGGCATAATGGGAGACATTTAAAAGCTTATCTGAGGCAATGGACTGAGACAAGCCCAGGCAACCATGAAGGAAGTTCAGATGCAGCCACTCACCAAACACCAGCAATCGAATCTCCCCATTCTCATACTGTCGTAAAGGTTTATTTAGTTTTTCTGGAGGAACAGCCTTTGACATCAGAACATATATTTTGTTACAGAAATTAGATCTTTCTACATTACCTTTTTCTGATGCTGGGGACTGAATTTAGGGCCCTCTCCATAGCTAACTGTGTGCTCTACCACTGAGCTACACTGCCAGTCTACCAGAAAGTAAAAAGACCAAAAGTGTAAAATGTTTTTTTTGCCTCATCAAAACTGAGAACTTCCCCATTTGAATGTGGGTTGTGCTCACCTTGATGTCTAAATGTGTCCCCGTGAGGCTTGTGGGGTGAAAATTCTCTTGCTCTTAAATGCTTGAAAACAAGGACATTGCTACTCTCGAGGTGTTTAGAAAAAAACAAAAAACAACAAAAAAAAAAAACCCACAAAAAACCAGTGAAGTGGTTCCAGTCGGAAGGAACCGAGAACAGTATTTTATGACAGTGCTGTGAGAGTAGGCAAGTCCACACTGTGAATGGCGTCCTCTGCGTTTATAGTGTTGTTGACACGAGGGTGTGCTTGCTAAATAGAAACCAGTTACGTTTGTGTTGTCAAAATCCTGTCTTGAGGTGTCATGGTGTCCGTCCTTCTCTGTGCTATTGAAAGGGCCCTGTCCCAATGGGGAGACTGTCGTTTGCTTTGAATTATGGGGTCTGGACGGATAACCACATTCTTTCTTCAGCACCATCCTGACTTCCAGAAGAAGTATCACAAGAGAGACACTTCTGCTGCTGCTCTTTCAAATGGGAGTGGGTAAGGGAGCTATCAGAGTGGTTCTCCTGTCATTGTGTAACTTTCCTGTTCAGAGAGGAAATGATATTGCGAATTGATGCAGGCAGTGCTTGAATTTTGTTCTTTTAGTCACTGAACTTTTACATTTAAGTAGTTAAAATTCTATCAGCTTGAGCCGGGCATGGTGGCACATACCTGTGATCCAGTGCTCAAGAGGGTGAGACAAGAAGGTCAGAAGTTTGAGGCCAACCTGGGCTGCACAATGAGTTCCAGCTCAGCCTTGTTTGTTTGCTTTAAAACAACAACAACTTAAGGACCACTGCTTCAAGACAGTCAGCCTGGTCTTGTTGCTCTCTGTACTCAGGCCTCAGGAGAGTCCCCACATTTGCTCACGCGCCTGTCTTCAACGCTTTGTTTTCAAGCTTTGTGGTGAAGTCTGTATAGAATGGGAGACTGAACAGAATAAATGAGGACAGTTTGTGTGTGTGTGTGTGTGTGTGTGTGTGTGTGTGTGTGTGTGTGTGTGTG
>CAJQZJ010034299.1:2682198-2711475 GCA_907164525.1 Lophiomys imhausi | reverse complement strand
GTGTGTGTGTGTGTGTGTGTGTGTGTGTGTGTGTGTGTGTGTGTGTGACAAAGATATGAGTTATAGGTAAGTTATCTAATGATGATTGAAATGGATTTGCTAAATATGTGACTGGGCTCAGTGGTAGGGAACTTGCCTAGAATTTTTTTTTAATGTTTATTTATTGCTTCAGGTTACATCTCCATCATATTGTCCTCTCTCCCCCCTTCCCAGCCCCGCTCTCCTACCCTCTACCCCCTATTCCTTCCATCTCACTCCTCTGGAGTGGAGTGTCCGTAAATAACAGTTCCCCACCCCAGTTCAGCAGTCACATGAGGGCCAAGAGCCTCCTCATACCCTGGGGACCTACAAGGCAGCACCACTAGGGCAAAGTGTCTCATTGACAGGAAACAAAGTCTATGTTCCTGTTCCCTTTTTGCCTAGAATTTTTGAGGCCCTAGACTTGAACTGCAGTGCGCGCGCACACACACGTACACACACATATACAAATACATATATACACAGTGGGGGGAGCACACAGAGAGGTGGGGGACATAACTGGACTCCAACATACACTATTCAATTATGCTTTTATTCAAGTGAAAAATAATTTCTGAAGTTGAAATTTGTTTGTGTTTTTCTCCTATAATGCGAAAACTACCACGTAGTTTCATTATAAATTTTTAATTAGTCAAGGTCTTCCAGAGAAACAAAAGCACATATATACTTATTGGCAGGGTGACAGTTAAAGATTAGTTCTCAAGGCTTTGGAGTACAGCAGGCTTAAAGTCTTTGACACACAGGCAGCTGGAATTTCAGGGGAGAGGTGAAGGTAACTGGAGTCCAAGGGCATTCTGGAAGCAAGAGCCCCTCTATCTCTCCAGCCCTCTGTTGTTTTTTCATAAATCTTCAACTGATTGAATAACCTTCCCACATTATGGAGAGTAGATTATGTGCTTTATTGAAAGTCCATTGATTTAAAATGTTAAATACATCTTCAGAATACTTCCACAGCAATATCTAGACCGACATGGGAACAAAATGTGGATATCATGGCCTAGCCAAATCAGAACATTTTTGTTTTGTTTTGTTACAGAGTCTCACTTTGCCACACTGGCTGTCCTGGAACTCACTATGTAGACCACACTGGCTTCAAACTCAGAGCTTCTTATGTCAATAAATGGAACACTTAATTGAACACAGTAACTACACATGTTGGTTTGAAGGAAGCATTCATACCAGATCAAATCATCATATTAAAAAATACACTTTGGCGCTGAGGAGCTGGTTCGGAAGATAAAGGCACTTGCTGCTAAGCCTGATGACATGAATTTGATCGTTGGGACCCACAAAATGGAAAAAGAGACTGAATTCCAGCCGAGCAGTGGTGGCGCACGCCTTTAATCCCAGCACTTGGGAGGCAGAGGCAGGCGGATCTTTGCGAGTTCGAGGCCAGCCTGGTCTACAAATTGAGTCCAGGACAGCCAGGGCTACACAGAGAAACACTGTCTCGAAAAACCAAAAAAAAAAAAAAAAAAGAGACTGAATTCCAAAAATTGTCCTCTAAACTACACACATGTACACACATATGCTCATATACATACATATACACAAAAGATAAATACATTTTAGCAAAACTTTTATTATTATATTGTATATATAAATGTTTTGGCTGTATGAATGTCTATATACCATGGGAATGCCTGATGTCCTTGGAGGTCAGAAGAGGGAACTAGGTCCCTTGGGCCAGGAGTTACAGAGAATTGTGAGTCACCACGTGGGTGCTGAGAATTGAACCCAGGTTCTCTGGAAGAGCAACAAGTGCTCTTAACAGCACAGCCTACTTTCCAGTTCCAGAAGCAAAAACATTTTAAAGATCTGCTTTGGAACTTTGACCCTCAGCACGCACATAGATCTAGTTTCTAGGGGTGGACAGGGGAGGAGTCACACTTTTCTGCCAATTTCCCAAGCCCACTGATCCAGTCTCCAATCCCTCCTCCCCACAGCTGAGGGTTGTGACCCAGAATCCGGCTTCTCCAGCTTGTGTTGGAACACTAGGTCCTCCTCAATCCTTTCATTTTGCAGAAGGGGAAACGTTTGGATAAGGTTCATCATGAGACTCTGTGTGATGTTTTAAGACATGTTATTGTAAAGTTAATGGCTGTAAAGAAAATAAAATTCACATGGCCCAGGTGACATGCCAACTAGAGCAACTCTTAACCAATAATATTCCAAATGACACTGGTAGGAAGCAATCCCACAGAGTTTAGCCAATTGACATATCCATTGAATTAGACCACAGCAATTTCTGATTCATACTAGTTCAAATATTTACTGCATGGATAAGTCTACAGGTGCAAAATATAGACCATTACAAATAGTCCTTGTCACTGCAATGGGAAAAAATAAGTGACAATTCATGAAAATAACACCAACAATGCAAAAGAAAGAATAAATACAATTATTGTGTACATAAGATGTAAGCACAAAGGCCTTTTCTCATTAAATTCTTCCCACGGATTTTTATGGGTACAGATACCAGATTCTTATGGTATTATTTACATACGGTAGCAGGGGGACACCAAGCTGAGTGTTTAGCTCCTGGTTTTGCTTCCAGTCCAATTAATTTTATGTTCTGATTTGGCTAGGCCATGCTTTTCCAATTTTTGGCCAAATATGAGTGTCATTTGTGATGTTTTTCTAAATATAAGCTGACCATCCATGAGGGCAACTCAGTTCAACTGCTGGCTTAATTCTGTATTCTTATCTCAGTTCATACACTTAAAAAGAAAGAGAGAAAAACAGATTAGGAAAGGAGGTGAGGGAGTGAGGGTTTGGCTCAGCTGTTGGGAGCTTGCCCAGCAGGCAGAAGGACCTGGGCACAGTTCCCAGTCTGGGGCGGGGAAGACAGGAGCCAGCAGTGTTCAAAGTTAGAATGTCTCCAAGGTCCTAAAAATGGGAATTAAGGACTCATGCCCTCATAAATCATGTTAACTGCTTCTACCAACAGGAGTGTCGCCAGGTAATTAAATCTCCCATGCCTTCTATTGCAACACTGCGGTCTCGCACCCAGCGGGGACGCGCAGAGCCCCAACACTGGTTCGCTAGCGCGTTTAGCGGATGTCGCGGTGCAGCCCGGGACACAGCGGGAACTCCGCCTTCGGGGACTCTGGGCGGAGCCCCGGGTTGGGATCCGAGGTGTTGAGGGCGGGCGCCGACGGTCTTGCCGCAGAGCAGGGCGGCAAGGACAGCGATGAGCTGGGAGCTGCTACTCTGGCTGCTGGCGTTGTGTGCACTGATCCTGCTCCTGGTGCAGCTCCTGCGCTTCCTGCGGGCCGATGCCGACCTGACGTTGCTGTGGGCCGAGTGGCAGGGGCGACGCCCAGGTGAGCATCTGCAATGGCCGGGGCTCCTAGTGAGAGCCCTTGCTGCGAGTGGAGGAGGAGCGGCCTGATCTCCCGCGACAGAGAGCAGGGCAGAAGTTCCTCCCGGTAGGATGGAGGGATGGAGCCTTCTGTGTCCAAGCTGAGCCTTGCCTAAGGGCTGAGGGTCCGGGAGGAAGAGGGGCAGGGCCTAATCAGGCAGTTCTCACTCTGTCCCTTGTCTTGATTCGAAACTGGCACTGTTTTGTCGGCTAGACCGGGAGAGAAAACATCAAACTCTGAGAGCGCGCTGCAATCCTCTGGTGCCTGCAAGACACAGACTTCTTCAGTAGGACCCCAAGGATCCCGGGAAACAATCAGGGAGGACACTGTGGAGAGCAGAGTGTGTCCCCTGCTTTGGCCCAGTGTCTTTTCATCCCGAACATGTTTATCCTGTGCTTTTTACTCTCCCGAAGCACTGACAGAAAATTTAGCCCGACTCACCCACCTACCTACTCGCTGGGTTAGAAGTGTCACAATACAAAGTACTGAGCTGGCTTTTTGTTAGGAGGGAGATCATTCATTCAGGGCACACTAAACCACAGTTCACCTCCTCCATTTTGGTTTGTGCCTTGCTGCGCGTTTGATGTTCGCTTAATACGTGATTTACATGCTTTGTTTGACGTATCAGTTCGGCGGATACTGTGTGGCGGGCGTGTCAGGTGGGGCAGTGCGGCTCCGCACTCTTCACAAGCAGCCTCTGACCTTTGGGAATTATTCGTGTTGTTTTTCAGTTAGAGACACTGCCAGGGAAACTAAAAGCCTGCCCAAGGGTAGACTTTTGATCCTTAAAGAACTAAGTGGAATTCCACTGTCCATGGTGAAAAGCACACAAAGCATCCGAGGAAGTGTGCTGTGAGGAAGTGTGCTGTGAGGAAGTGTGCTGTGAAGTAGCTAGGGGGTGGTTAGGAAGACAGTGTGGTCAAGGCCAGCAGGGAAGGACTAGGTGAAAACTGGGTCTTGGAGACTAAGAAATAAAGAGAGGATAGTATTTTATGTTCCTCCCAAACTTTGCCGGGCATACTTGCTGTTATGTTTCTGAGGTTGCGTTTCCTTGGCTCTAATAAGGGCAGTAGTGACAAATGCAATTACACGGTGTGCTCGCGAATTCAGTGCTGCAACACGGGAAAAGACATGGCTGTAACCGATGAACTGTAATTCCCTGTTCCCTGACCACCGGTTAGAGTGCTGAGATCTGTGCCAACTCACTGCCATTAGCTGCCTGCGGGTGCTGTTTGTGTTTGAGTCCGGGTGCTTTTATTCAATCTGAAGATTGAACTAAAAGTAACCATCATATAATTCATAAATTATGATTGTATAAAGATTATTAACACATTAAGTGATGTATGAAATGTAAAAATATTGAATGCCTAGTGAGCACCTAGCAATCTGATGTAGACAGAGGGGTCTCCAGAGGATTGCAAGTGAGGGGAGTCCCAGAGGATAGCTAGCAGACCCTGGGTGTGTTTAGCCGTACAGAAACTAGAGAAGACAGGACGTAAGGAGTTATGACCCTGCCTCAAGTTAGAGGTAAGCACCTTCCACGTCGCGTCATTTTAGGAGTGAGGCAGAGGGTAAGTAAGGGCTTCTGGAGAGGTTTATCAAGCTGGGTTGGGCATTAAACTCTAGGTTTCTTGTCAGCTCTCAGCGTCTGCACATAGGAGGTATTTTTATGAACACTGGAATCTATGGAAACACTTAGGAAACAAAAATGGATGCCAAACTAAATTGTCTCCTGCTTCAGGATGGGAAGATGGGTGTCAGAACTGTGACCACGTGGACATAAACTCGAGCCTTAGAACAAAGGGTGTTTATTAGTTTAAAAAAAAGTGGACTCTGGTAATCAAGGCTAGTTAATAACAGTTACAAAGTAAGTGGTATTCCCCACATGGTAGTTTATTATCAAACTTTTAGTAAACAGTTGTAAACAGTTGTCTAAACACACATCTCTTATTCATGACAAGTCTTTGGTTAACTGTACTTTTCCCCCAAAGCATCTTACCTGAAAGGAAAGCTTTCTTTACATAGTTAGGTTATTTACAGGTCAAGCTCTATGTGCTCAAATATCTAAGAAATGGTTGGGTTTTTTAATACTGTCTCTGTTTAGAGTTTTGACTGTAGTTTGAGGATAGTATGTAACGTGTGGTAGAAGTTAGGCCTCTTTAATGAATTAGTAGGCAGTTCAGATTAGCATCTGGCAGCACATACGGATGAGCTTGAGGTTCCTTTAACCTGCTGAAATGAACAAAGCCCAGTTGAGGCCTGATGGTACGCCCTGTTGAAGGGGTGTGGGTAAGAAACCATTCAAGTCAAGCAGATGACGTCAGTTGCCATGAGAAGCAATGGGACTGCTGGATATCGCCAGAGACTTTGTAGACCCTCAAGACTGCCAAGGATAGCGATATAATGCGATATATAAGCCAGAAAGTTCCACACGGTGCTCTCTTCCTCTGAGAAGCCACGCTGAGAAGTACATAGCAAGGTATGCCATTAACAGAATTTAGGCTACAATAGCCTGAGGCAAAGGCCTGGCATCAAACCTGATGAGAGAGAATTCTTTAATAACTGGACACTAAAGGCGTCCACCTAGGGGCCCCAAAGCACCTGAAAAGTGAGCAAAGCCAGCAGAATTCAGAAGCCACTTAGAGAGGCTTTCGGCCGCTGAGGGTTTCCTGGGCCAAGGAGACCATGGAAACAAGTCTAAGCTGATGGAAAAAGCAACCCTAAATTTGGTGATTGGAACAGACTGACTTTATAAGCCGGTCACAATAAATTGGCCTTTCGAACTGGCAAAAATAAGGCCCAACGGACTTTAAGATTGAAAGGGACTGCCTGCTGGAACTGCCGCAAACCAAGTCATCCTGCACGGACCTACGCTAAGAATATTAATATCCTTCTAAGAAAGTTAAAATAGCCATAGTCAGGTGTTCTTAGATAGGTATTAGGGTGTTCTTAGATTATAGGTTTTAGGTTGTAGGATATAGGTGGTTTATAGATATTTGTTAAGTATTAATAAATGTAAGTGTTTTAAGTAAAAATATTCTGTTACACATACGCCTATTAAGCTTGCAGCATGGGGTCAGTCCTCAGCACTGGGAACTAAATTGACCATATCTGAATATGAATACCATAGGATAGGGGACAGTGTGCGGTTCTGTTTCTGTCAGGGTTCCTGGTGTTTATCCAGTAGATAATTATTTATGGAGTCCTTTCCATGTCCTAGTCGCTGCAAGGTGTTAGGCTACTATTGTGAAGAAGCAGGACAGGGTCTCAGCCTTGGTGGATTTAATAGACTAGTGGAGGTAACTTACTCCTGAAAACCTCAGTTGTCTGAAGAACTCAGACTCCATGAAGGGTTTTAACATGGAACTGTGTTAAGTTCATAGAGAAGAATGGCCAGCCTAGATAGCCTTATTGTCCCCTTCATGGAACAAATTAGAGCCCACAAGAGACCAGGTGTGAGGTCTGGTGAATGTAACAGGGCCCCAGAATTTAAACCATAGCTGACACTGATGAAAGTACCAGTCAGCCCATAAAACAACACCACCTGCCAAAACGAGAACAAAGACTGAATCCATCAAAGTCCATAGTTTCTGGGAAAGTCTCTAAATGTACTAACCTTGCTGGGCGGTGGTGGCACATGCCTTTAATCCCAGCACTTGGGAGGCAGAGGCAGGTGGATCTTTGCGAGTTCGAGGCCAGCCTGGTCTACAAAGTGAGTCCTGGACAGCCAGGGCTACACAGAGAAACCCTGTCTCGAAAAAGCCAAAAAAAAATAGTAATAAAAAAATAAATGTACTAACCTTGCTCTTTAGCTTCTGTAGTTCTGGCTAACTATTCTTGTTAATTGACGTATGTCAACCCAGAATATAGTTTTTGTGCTTAAAAGCCCACCCTGAGAAAGGCTCGGGGCTACACTGGGATCCCAAACACTCAGGGTAATTGCTAGTTGACAAATAAAGACTTTCTGTTAACTTAAACCCATGTTCAAGCAGTCTTCTCTGGTGCGCCACAACGGTGAGATCAGCAGTTAAAGCTGCTTGCTGAGTAAGCTTGATGACCTGAGTCCCATCCTGGAAACCACAGGCAGGTGGAAGGAAAGAACTAACTTCTCAAATTGTCCTGACTCCCAACATGCACCAGGGCATATACACACATACACATCCTGCCATGCACACACAGTAACAATACAAATAATGAAATCTTAAAAATTAAATCCAGGAAGAGGACTGGGACAAAGGATTACACTGCTATGATGCTGGCACTTAAGACGTGGAGGCAAGAGGATAAAGTATGCATTTCAGGCAAAGATACTATCTAAACAACAGCAACAACAACAAAACTTCAAGGCAATTATATCATTCTATTGGGCAACATATGGTATTTTCAAAGGCCTTGCCTGTGGTTTTGCTTCGTAAATAAGAATTATAAAACTGAAAAGCAGGTGGGAACTTCAGAATCATGTATCTGAATCTCCTATTTAATAGAGAAGGCAATGGGTTTTTAGCTGTAATTTTCTTTGTCAAATAAGTAGCTAAATTGGGCCTTAGTGTGAAGCTGTGTAGTGGTGAGGCTTAGCTACAAATGGATTCTAGTAGAGTCATCAAGATTCCAAAATAAGCAACATACTGTGAGGGTGATTATTAATGATGTGGTTTGTATTCATGCTTTTTTTTTTTTTTTTTGAGACAGGGTTTCTCTGTGTAGCCCTGGCTGTCCTGGACCTCACTTTGTAGACCAGGCTGGCCTTGAACTCACAAAGATCCACCTGCCTCTGACTCCTTAGGGCTGGGATTAAATGCATGCGCCGCCACTGCCCATTGTATTCATGCTTTCTAAGAAAGCTCTGGTAAAAGATGCTTTCTGGGGGAAGGAAGATGGCGGCGACCTACACTGACGCATTTTGAATGCGGGGGGAAAAAAGAGCCATAAAAAACACAGAGTTATTGGGCACTGTGCAAAAACCGGAGGGGCTAGACCCTCCCGGGAACACTCACAGCTCCCAAGGGACTGTTAAAAGTCCCAGGGTAAGGCTCTCTCCCCATCTCTCACAGACAAGGAAACCACTAAACCCAGGATTCGGGAACTCCCATTTGGAGAGGCGCCTGGTAAGATCGATCCCAACTCACAGCAGGCAGAATCAGAGGCTACTTGGCGATAGTTCACTAGCCTATTGGACTCCCCACACCTCAGGTAGAACTTATACCCACTTAAAAAATTTTGCGAGATAGTGGAAGTCTTAGCAAGGAACAAACAGGGGGCTCAGCGGGTGGTCCGCAGCCACTCGTGAAGCGGAGGGCGGGAGGTTCCGACAGAGCGCGGGAAACCGGGAACACAAAGGCGGGCGGGAGGGGCTGAATCCCGCGCACTCACGGCAGCGCAGCTGGGGAGGGAGCCCGGCTGGCAGGGCCATATCCCCGCAAAACCCATGGCAGGCAACTGGGGAGAGAGTCAGGCTTGGGCTGGGCCAGGGATCCGCGCACCCACGGCTGAGCTGCTGGGGCGAGAGGTCCACTCAGGCATCCGGGACACTGTGCACCCACGGCCTAGCAGCCAGGGAGGGAGAGTTGCGGCTACGCAGACAGGGAGGGAATAAGGCTCAGAGGCCAGGCCTGTGGCGAGAAGCCTAGTGAGAAACCAGAAATCGGGACCATAGCTGTATTCTGGAAAATCCAGACATATTAGGTGTGGAGCCAGACCCTGTCAGCCTCCGTGACGACAAACAAAGCCCACAGAATCTGTGCCTGGGTAAACAGGTCCATACCATCAGAACCATTACAGGCTGATAACTCAGAGTGCAACATAGAGAAGTCTGAATTGGGAGAAGTGAAACAATTCCGGTCCATTACTCACAACCTGGGAATAGGCTGCACCAGTTCACAGTGCCTCAGACGATTAAAACCACAGTGACCCTGAAATCCCCCTGTAAGCAACGACAGATAGCCAAGTAACTCGTCCCCTGCACCAAAGCATCCACTGTGGATCCAAGCACAGAAAACGACAAGAACAGACAGCTAAACGCACCCAATGGCCAAAGGTCAAAAAAAAAAATAGAAATCAAGGAAATATGACTCCAACAAAGCAGAATTATCCTAGCTCATCCAATTCGGATGACCTCACACCAACAGAAACACATGAAAACGTTGACAATTCTGCATTATGGAAAGTGATAGAGTCCCTGCAAGAAGAACTTAAATCTATGAAGGAATTCAAAGAAGCCACAATTCTACAACTCAAAACAAGGAACAACACCATTAAAGAGCTCCAAGCCAAGGTGACAGAGCTTGAACAGGAAAAGGACAAGGCTATGAAGGATTTTCATACAAAAACAAGCAAGCTGGAGAAGGAAATGTACAAAACGAACAAAACCATACAAGACATGAAAATAGAAATAGAAACAATAAAGAAAACACAGTCAGAGTTAAAAGAGGAAGTGGAGAACCAAGGGAAGAGAACAGGAACTACAGATGTGAGTATCAACAATAGGACGCAAGAGATGGAAGACAGGATCTTAGGCATGGAAGATTCAGTGGAAGAAATCAGTACAACATCCAAAGAAAATGAGAAGGCTAAAAAATCTCCCACCCACAACATCCAAGAAATCAAGGACTCAATGAAAAGACAGAACCTAAGAATTATAGGTATAGAGGAAAGAGAGGACACCCGACTCCAAGGTCCAGGAAATATCTTCAACAAAATCATAGAGGAAAACTTCCCAAACCTGAAAAAAGAGATGCCAATAAAAATCCAAGAGGCTTACAGAACACCAAACAGATTAGACCAGAAAAGAAACTCCTCTTGCCACATAATAATTGAAACTCCAAATGTACAGAACAAAGAAAGAATATTAAAAGCTGTAAGAGAAAAAGGTCAAGTCACATACAATGGCAGACCCATCAGAATTACACCTGACTTCTCCTCAGAAACTTTAAAAGCTAGAAGGGCCTGGTCAGATATACTACAAGTCCTGAGAGATAATAGGTGCCCAGCCAGACTACTTTACCCAGCAAAACTCTCTATCAACATAGATAGAGAAAACAAGATATTCCATGACAAAATCAAATTTAAATAATATCTACCCACAAACCCAGCCCTACAGAAAATCCTAGAAGGAAAATCCCAACCCAGAGAAGAAAACTCCACCCAAGAAAACAAAGGGAATAGAAAACCCCTCAGCAACTAAACCAAAAGAGACACAGGACCACCACCTATACCAAACTAATGGGAAATAACAACCCCAGGTCACTAATATCCATCAACATCAATGGACTCAACTCCCCAATAAAAAGACATAGGTTTACAGAGTGGATCCGCAAGCAAGACCCTTCCTTATGCTGTATACAAGAGACACATCTAACTACGAAAGATAGACACTGCCTCAGAGTAAAGGGCTGGGAAAAGGTTTTCCAAGCAAATGGACCCAGGAAGCAAGCTGGAGTAGCCATCCTAATATCAAACAAAACAGACTTCCAACTGAAGTTAATGAAGAAAGACAAAGAAGGGCACTATATACTCATTAAAGGGAATATTCATCAAGAGGAAATCTCAATACTGAACATCTATGCCCCAAATACAAAGACACCTAATTTCGTAAAAGAAACACTTCTAAAACTTAAAGCGCACGTCGATCACAACACATTAGTAGTGGGAGACTTCAACACCCCACTCACAACTATGGACAGATCATCAAGACAGAAGACAAACAGAGAAATATTGAGTCTAACAGAGATCATGAAACAAATGGACCTAACAGATATCTACAGAACGTTTCACCCAAACACAAAGGAATACACCTTTTTCTCAGCACCCCACGGAACCTTCTCCAAAATCGACCACATAGTTGGTCACAAGGATAGTCTCAATAGATACAAGAAAATTGAAATAACACCTTGTATTGTATCAGACCACCACGGAATAAAGCTGGTCTTCAACAGCAAAAGAATCAACAGAAAGCCTACACACACATGGAAATTGAACAGCTCCTTACTGGATGACCACTGGGTCGGGAAGAAATAAAGAAGGAAATCAAAGACTTCTTAAAATCCAACGACAATGAAGACACAACATACCCAAACCTATGGGATACATTGAAAGCTGTGCTACGAGGAAAGTTCATAGCACTAAGTGCTTTCAAAAAGAAAATTGTGACAGCTCATATTAGTGAACTAACAGCTAAGCTGGGTGAATTGGAAAAAAAAGAAACAAACACTCCCAAGAAGAGCAGAAGGCAGGAAATCATCAAACTTAGGGCTGAAATCAACAACTTAGAATCAAAAAGAACTATACAAAGAATCAATGAAACCAAGAGTTGGTTCTTTGAGAAAATCAACAAAATAGACAGACCCCTAGCCAAATTAACTAAAAGGCAAAGGGAAAGAACCCAAATCAACAAAATCAGAAATGAAAAGGGAGAAATAACAACAGACATTGAGGAGATCCAGAAAATATTCGGGCATTACTTTAAAAATCTATATTCCACTAAATTTGAAAACCTAAGCGAAATGGACAATTTCCTTGATAAATTCCACCTACCAAAACTAAATCAAAATCAGATTAACAGCTTAAACAGCCCAATAACACCCAAGGAAATAGAAACAGTCATTAATAATCTCCCAACCAAAAAAAGCCCAGGGCCAGATGGCTTTAGCACGGAATTCTACAGGACCTTCAAAGAGGAACTAACACCATTACTTTTCAAACTCTTCCACCACATAGAAACAGAAAGAACACTGCCAAACTCATTCTATGAGGCCACTGTCATTCTGATTCCTAAACCACACAAAGACCCAACAAAGAAAGAGAACTTCAGACCAGTCTCCCTCATGAACATAGATGCAAAAATACTTAATAAAATACTAGCAAACCGAATTCAAGAACATATCAAAAGTATCATACACCATGATCAAGTAGGCTTCATCCCTGGAATGCAGGGATGGTTCAATATACGAAAGTCTATCAATGTAATTCACCACATAAACAAGATGAAAGAAAAAAACCACATGATAATCTCTCTAGATGCAGAAAAAGCATTTGACAAAATCCAACACCCCTTCATGCTAAAAGTTCTGGAGAGAACGGGCATACAAGGACCATACCTAGAAATAATAAAGGCAATATACAGCAAGCCAGTAGCCAACATCAAATTAAATGGAGAGAAGCTTGAAGCATTTCCTCTAAACTCAGGGACAAGACAAGGATGTCCACTTTCACCATATCTCTTCAATATAGTACTTGAAGTTCTTGCTAGAGCAATAAGACAACTAAAGGAGATCAAAGGGATAAAAATTGGAAATGAAGAAGTCAAATTATCCCTATTCGCAGATGATATGTTAGTATACATAAGCGACCCCAAAAACTCCACCAAAGAACTCTTACAGCTGATAAAAAACTTCAGCAAGGTGGCTGGATACAAAATTAACTCAAAAAAATCAGAAGCCCTTCTTTATACAACAAACAAATATACCGAGAAAGAAATAAGGGAAACAACCCCCTTCACAATAGCCACAAACAACATAAAATACCTGGGGGTAACCCTAACCAAGTATGTAAAGGACCTATATAACAAGAACTTCAAGCCCCTGAAGAAAGAAATGGAAGAGGCCTTTAGAAGATGGAAAGATCTCCCATGCTCATGGATAGGTAAGATCAACATAATAAAAATGGCTATCCTACCAAAAGCAATATATAGATTCAATGCAATTCCTATCAAAATACCAACACAATTCTTTATAGACCTGGAAAAAGCTATTCTCAACTTCATATGGAACAACAAAAAGCCCAGAATAGCTAAATCAATCCTGTACAATGAAAAAACATCTGGAGGTATCACCATCCCAGATTTCAAGCTGTAGTACAGAGCAACAGTAATAAAAACAGCATGGTACTGGTATAGAAACAGACCAGTGGATCAATGGAATCGAATTGAAGACCCAAACATGGATCCACACACCTATGGCCAACTAATCTTTGACAAAGAAGCCAAAACCTCACAATGGAAGAAGGACAGCATCTTCAACAAATGGTGCTGGTCCAACTGGATGTCCATTTGCAAAAGAATGAAATTAGACCCATACCTATCACCTTGTACAAAACTTAATTCCAAGTGGATCAAAGACCTTAACATAAGGCCGGCCACACTAAAGACACTAGAAGAAAAAGTAGGAGAAACCCTCGAACTCATTGGCACAGGTGACAACTTCCTGAACAGAACACCAACAGCTCAGGACCTGAGATCAACAATCAATAAATGGGACCTCATGAAACTGAAAAGCTTCTGTAAGTCAAAGGACACTGTCATTCAAACAAAACGGCAACCAACAGACTGGGAGAAAATCTTCACCAACCCCACATCTGATAGAGGGCTATTATCTAAAATCTACAAAGAACTCAAGAAACTAAAAGCCAAGAAAACAAATAATCCAATCAAAAAATGGGAGATGGAGCTAAATAGAGAATTCACAAAGGAGGAATCCCTAAGGGCTGAGAGACACCTGAAGAAATGTTCAACATCCTTAATCATCAGAGAAATGCAACTCAAGACGACCCTGAGATTCCACCTAACACCTGTTAGATTGGCTAAGATAAAGAGCTCAAATGATAGCTCATGCTGGCGAGGGTGTGGAGAAAGGGGAACCTTACTCCATTGCTGGTGGGAGTGCAGGCTTGTGCAACCACTATGGAGGTCTGTCTGGCGATATCTTAGAAATCTAGGAATAACCTTGCCTCAGGACCCAGCCATACCACTTCTGGGTATACACCCAAAGGACCTCTCACGGAGACATAGGGAAGTCTCCTCATCTATGTTCATAGCAGCCTTATTTGTAATAGCTAGAAATTGGAAACAACCCAGATGTCCCTCAACTGAAGAATGGATTAAAAAACTGTGGTACATCTATACAATGGAATATTACTCAGCTATAAGAAACAATGAAATCATGCAATTTGCAACCAAATGGATGGATCTAGAGGAGCTCATCCTGAGTGAGCTAACCCCGTCTCAGAAGGATGCACATGGCATCTATTCACTTATAGTAGGATTTTAACTATATCGTACAGGATATCTGTACTATAACCAACACACCAAAAGGAACATGGACATAAATTTTTTTTTTATCTTTTTCTTTTTCCTTCTTTTTTTCTTTTTTCTTTTTCCTTTTCCCTTCTCTTTTTCCTCTCTTTTTTTGTTGATATTCTTTGTTTTTGTGGGTTTGTGTGTTTGTTGGTCTTTTTTTTTAGTATTCCCCCAGTAGCAAGGAGACACCTTTCACTGGCAGTACTGCCTCGTAGGCCCCCGGAGAATGAAGAGGCTCTTGGCCCTCATGTGACTCCTGATCTGTGGTGAGAGACTGTTAGGCAGGGACACTCCACCCCAGAGGAACAAGACGGAAGGGTCAGGGTGTAGAGCATGGGAGGGTGGGGCAGGGAAGCGGGAAAAGAGGACAATATGATAAGGATGTAACCTGAAGCAACAAACAAATAAATTTATTAACTAAAAAAAAAAAAAAGGCAGGTGGCAGGGCTGAAACACTGTGAATGGAATAGAGGATACAGCCAGTCGGCCTGGTTTTGCAGACCTCCAGGTGTCGAGAAGACGTGGAGCTAAGGTAAAATACAAGAGAATTGTGGTATTGGCCCTTGCCTTTGACTTCAGCAGAGATGGGGGGAGCACCGTAGAGTTGGTGGTATTTTTTTTTTTAAGACTTATCACACATTTATTTAAATAATGAAAATTTCCCTAAATACAACTCACACACAGAACAGTGTAATGCTTTAAAGGTTCATATCGGTAGAGCATTTGCCTAGCATTCACAAAGTCTGACATTTAATCCCCAGTAGTATTCCTAATAAAGCCACCCCCCCCACAGTGCAAAAGGGCCAGTCACTTAAATCAAGAGGTGGTCTGTATCAGCTGGAGACCAAATACAAGTCAGCTGTGACCTAGGTACCTTAGGACTAACAAGGATGTTCGCTAACCCTACAGTGTCTGCTTTACCTATTTTTCAAGTATGGCGTCTGCCTGTTGCCTACTTAAAGTCTATCCCTTCTCACTTTATGGTAGTTCTCAGCACCTGGCAGCGGCAGCACCATCTGGCAGGTCTCTTCATTCCTCTTGGTAGAGTTGTAGAGAATTCACACTGCCCTTCTGGGCAGAACTGTGACCTTCTTGGATGGGTGGGACTTGTCGGGCTGATGCTGGGAAAATTCTTTAGGGCTCAGAGATAAAGATGAAGGTGATGACTGCTGGTGGCAACTTGGGCCTGCAAGACTGCAACATGGTTTATTCCATTCACCCTATATCCTGGAGGAGGGAAGAACACACTGGTGGTTTCTTTACCCCCATCCACAAAATAAACACCCTCCACTGGATTCTTCATCTAGAAATTTCACCCCTTATTTGTGAATACACGTGTCCAAAGGACATCAATTTCTCAGATCAACATTTTTCTCTCTGAAATTGCCTTTGCTGCCTAACCCATCTCCCGCCCTACCCCTGAGATAACAGGTTCTGTATTCTGTTCAGGATTCATCTATATCAGAGGATTCTGCTTCCAAGAGCTGGAAGGGCCAGGCGTAGTGGCACACACCTTTAATCCCAGTACTCCGCAGAGGCAGGCGGCTCTCTGAGTTAGAGGTCAGCCTGGTCTATAAAGTGAGTCCAGGACAGACAGCCTATGGCTACACAGAGAAACCCTGTCTCGAATTAAAAAAAAAAAAAAGCTAGACGGAATCATGTGGTACACAAGTACCCCGTTAGATAGAATAACACCCCTGATGAAGCTTGGGCTCCACTTATATGGCCTGATTGCCACAAGGTGGACAGGGGATGATGCTGAACCAGACCGTCCTGGTGTGTTCTAGTGGCATCGTTGTCCGGTTCAGCTCCTCACGAAGCTGTTCTAGCCTCTTGTAGTGGGAAGCACCCTGGGCACTATAAATCTCCCAGGGGGTAGAATACATCTCCAGGGTCAGGCAGCCCAGCCTGGCAGTGTGGCAAAGCAAGCGTTCCAGGACAGCCACTGAAATGGGATTCCGTAAGTAGTTGAATGTAGTGAGCTGGAAGCAGCTGCTCAGGGCAGGCAAGAAAGCACTGAGCTGAGAGTCCATAATCCGACAGTTCTCCAGGTCCAGGGTCTTCAGGGTGGCTGCATCTCTCTCTAGCAGGACTCGGAGGGGTTCAGGACTTAGGTTGGTCAGTATGACACCACTCAGGTTCAGGTGTCTGAGCTGTCGGATGCCTGGGCACTGAGATAGGGACTTCAAGTCTGATTCTGAAAGCTGGCAGTCAGTGATAGATAGGGTCTTAAAGGGGGGCCTCCAAGCATCTGAGCAGCTGGTCCATTTGACCTTTGAGGATGGAGAGAGAGTGTAGGGAGAGCTCCTGGAGGCACTGCAGGTTGAGAAATTGAGAGGTGAACTGGCTGACCAGCTGCCCCTTCTCCTCAGCAGACATAGAGGCAGGCACACAGACAAGAGAGAGATGGAACTTGCAAAGATTTTTCATTCGGCCCAGGTAAGGAGCAAAGATGGCCAGGGTGGACAGCGTCCAGGTGCAGCACACCTCCACTTCCTCCGTGCAGTCCAGGTCTAGCAGTTCCAGAATCTTTACAATGTTCCAGATAGCCACCGTGGAGATCTTCAACTTCTTACAGCCCAGATTCAGCAAAGCTCTCCTCCCTTCCATCCACAGGAAGACATAGGACAGGCAGGCATCCAGGGCTCTTGGCTTGAGGCACAGGTCTATAAACACCTTCAAGGGCTGCTTGGCCACTGTCCTCGGACCTCTCCTTTGTGTTTTTCTCTTACACTTGACCTCTGGGGAGCAAGCATGTAGGGGTTAGATAAATTAGATTTAGAAAGTATATAGGAGTTTCTGATACTGTCTCTTAATTCGGGGCCTGAAGAGCATTATCAGCATGAAGTCAGCAAAAACAGGAAAGACTCAATAGACTGAAAAACAAGTTTGAAGTCAGGAAAACAGGAAAGACTCAATAGAATTGAAGAAACAAAGTATCTGGCCTGACATTGTTTTCAGCTGCTAAGTGGGCGGAGCCCAAATTAAGCTGAAACAGAGTTCCTCCTATTTAAGGACAGTGCGTGGAGCCCAGAAAGAGTAGAGGCCCCTGATGCTAGAGAGCTCCAAGAGTCCTGCTGAAAAAAGGGCTGGCCATTGATGGCCAGCTCTCTCCCTGAAGCAGAAAGAAGCCGGTGAGCAAAGAAAGCCTGAGCAAGACACCAAAAGGCCAAGGACTGGACCCTGTGGCTCAGCTTTTGCCTAGAGGGGTTTGATCTGTCCAAACAGTGGCCTAAAGGAAACGGTGCCTGGCTTTAAGGACTGAGGCAGAGCAGCTGAGTTCCCGATTCAAAAGAAGTAAGTTGGCCTGCAGACGGCTGGAGTCTCCCACAGAAAAGAAAGCATGAAGCCTTATTTAAGATGAGACTGCAATAACCAACTACCCTGACGAACCTGCATCTGAGAGATCCAGAAAAAGGACTGCTAAGTGTGTTAAAGAATCTACAACAAAGACTGTGTTCCTGATGACTGAGGACCTGCCCCAGAGACTGTATCATTCTAAAAGGTTATGAAAGTGATTGTTATGATTATCAGTAGGTTTAGTGGATAGGTTAAAGGGGTTGTAGGAATTGATAAGATTAATAGTTAAGAAATTGTTGGTGTTTGTTATAAGTGAATTTAGTAATAAATAAATAAGTGTTAAATAATATTTTAAAAGTTCGGTTACACAAGCATCTGTCATGTCTCCAGCCCATACGTGCCAGAAGGCCTTGTGCAAAGGCCGCAAATCCAGAACTCGAAGTCTGTAACTCCTGAGGTGAAGCTTCTGGCCAAGCAGTGTGTCAATCCCATCCAGAATGGTTTGTAAGATCTGCAGGTAGGGTGCCTTCATATTCATCAGACCCCCCAGGGGGAGACAGGGGAAAGGCCACATCTGAACCATCGCCCTCAGGATGTTATATCGCCTGTGAGTGAAGGCCTCCTTGAACAGTGGTGGGAAGAGCTCCATGGGCAGCTCCTCCAGAGCGGAGATGGCCAGGGCCTCCTCTCTCAGCAGGCTCTGGACAGCCAGGCACAGGAGTGTGGGTGTGTTCTGAAAGCTCATCTTCACGGATCTGAGCGTTCCACCAGAAGATGTAACCAGAATGTTCTGGCTAGTGGCGCCACCCTTCGATGAGGAAAGGCAGGAACTGAGTCTTCAGGTTGCGTTTTATGCAGAAAGCCAGCAATTTGCGAAGGCAGAGGGTTAAAAGCTCCCCCTAAGACACCATAACACAACTTTCAGTCTCTTTCATCTCCAGCCAACAGTGGGGGCAGGGAAGAAACAGGCAACCCATCACTTTAGAGCTCAGGTTTTTTTGTTCGTTTTGTTTTGCTTTTTGAGATAGGGTTTCTCTGTGTGAGTTGGTGGTACTATGTATTCTGGAGTCATACAGAGCGGGGTGGTGACGGTGCATACTCTTGGTCCCACCATTCAAGAAGAGTACACCCTTGGTCCCAGCTCCCAGCACACTGGAGACAGAAACGGGCAGATCCCGGAGCTCAGGGTCAGCCTGATGCTGGGCAAACTCTAAATAGAGAAAGACTTCAATCCAGGAGTGGTGGAACACATCTTTGATCCCTTCAGATGGGAAACACAGGTCTCTGATCCCAATAATTAGAGTTCAGAGACACACACATGGGATTTGGAGGGACCTAGGTTTGGAGGCTACTTACAAAAGGCCTTCTCGATGCAGGCAGATTGTCCTTTGGGATCTCAAAATATACACACTAGAGCTGGTTTAGCTCCAAGGTGACAGAATGATTTCTTCTTTAACCCGGATTGAAAGATAACGCTTTGTATGTTGTCAGAAGGCCAAATTTGCTTCAGGAGAAGTACTACCTAGCCCCCCCCCCCACAAAAAAAAAAAAAAAAAAAAAGAGGGCAATTGTCCTAGGGTTGGGATTGGGGCAGGGCTCTGTTCTTATCTTTCCAGGAGAATCGAAGCATCCATTAGGGGAGCCCGGGGACGGTTGGACAGCGGAAACCTCAGCAGAGAGCAGAATCAGGCACCAAGGAGGACGAGTGACCCAGTTGATTCTGCCTGGCAGACTTCCTCAATAGCTGTCTCCATCGGGGGCCTGCAACCACCACAGCAATCCAATGTCGCTGGGACCGTTCAGCTCTACACAATGCCCCGGCAGGAACCTCAGTGAAGCCTGCAAGATCAGCTTCTCCCTGCAAACCCCTTAGGTCATCTAAACAGCTGAGAACAGAAGGACTGAACATAAAAGTTGTGTACTAACATTTTTAACCATTTTTTCCATTTGGGTTCGGGCCCCAAACAGGTCTACTATGACACAAATCAGCAGGAAGCCACTTTAAGAGAGCGACGTCCCATGCCCAGAGGATGGGGAAGGTGTTTCTCTGCCCTTCTTTTTGGTTATTTGAAGGATAACTGAAAACTCCGATATTTAGGGGAAGAGATTACAAGCTGATAAATGGTCCTGTCTTAATGGGTTTTGGAGGTTAGCCCCAGGGAATTCCTACTTTTCCTTTTCTGTATCCTTCTTCCTCTCCTATGTAGGAGTACATAGGCTTGAGAAAAATGAGATATAGACATAGCACAGGAAGGTCCAAGAAGAAGGGGCAGATTATTGAATATGCCCTTATACCTTTGTATATTGATACAAAATTAGTAGTTTATTTGGCTAAAGTGGTATTGACCATTGTTTATTGTGCAAAAATAAGATTGTATTGGATTACATCAGTATTGATCTTTGTATATTGATACAAAATTAAGATTATAGTTGGCCACAATGGTATTGACCCTTGTATATGGACGTAATATTAAGATTGTATTGGGCTACATAGGCATTGATCTTTGTATATTGATACATAATTAAGAGTATATTTAACCACAATTGACTAGATCTTTGTCTATTGATACAAAATTAAAGGTAATGCTTCCTAATGGTATCATACCTAGAGATACTTAAAAATAAAATGTGAAGCTCTGGCCTCTTGATACCAACCGTCTAAAACAGTCTAGGATAGTTAAGTAAAACAAACTCCTAGTCATGCAAACATGTCACTTTGTTAGCTACTATGACAGTCTATCACAGATATTCTCTAAAATACCCAGTAATCAAGTTGCTAAGAGACAAGCAACATTTGCTTATCTAAATACAAGAGATGGATAGGGCATCTTCAAAAACCCCAAGAGATCCGCAGAATATAGCATTTAAAGATGTTATCTTAAATTAAGATTTTCTTTTTTTTTTGATATCGAGACATATCAGAGCCTGACAGCACCCCTATTCTACTCCAAGTAGAAGATAAGCATCGAAGAACCTCCACTGTAAGATGGTTGAATTAGTGGCAAGCCTATCTCTTGGCATGAAAAAACCCTTGCACCAACTGCAGACAGACTGCTGTCCAAAAAGGACAAAACTTGGTAGCAGGGAAGTCGACAGCCTAACTCTGCCAAGACAGGGTAGGTAAGTCCTTCATAATCCCGGCTCTACAACAAATGTCTGTCATAGAAACAGGACCCAAAGGCTGAAGACTGATGCAGGAATGTATGGAGAGAAAATGGGAACTGTCCAGGCAGTCATTGGTATGTCCTTTCTTAGTTTTGGAAGCTGCAGGTCCTGCACTTCCTATATAAGCAGATATATTTATCCCTCTCAGGTCTCTGAGGTGGTTGAAGGATAGACAGCTAGAGTCTCATAGTTAAATTTTGAACTGTTTAGGAATCAAGAGGGTGTTATAGATCTAAGAAGATACTCTTAAAAGTGTGTTGCAAGTTAGTATGAATGTTGAGTCAGATATAGACCTTTAAACTCATGGAGATGGTTAGATAGTAGAATGTTAAAGTCAGGGGCCAAATATGTATAAACTGGACATTGGGAAGGTATACTGGGCCATTTAACTCTCATAAATGTGGCATACTTATATCTGTTGTTTTGTATAATACTTACTGTTATAAGAGAAGGAACCATCTGTTGGACTGAAAGGGGAAACTTCTGGGGGGAAGAGGGTGGAAGGGCGGGATAGGAAGGGGGAATAGGGAGGGGTTTGTGACTGAGATGTAACTTGAAGAAAAAAAAAATAAAGTATTTAAAAAAAAGATGCTTTCTTAGAATACTTATCTATCTATCTATCTATCTATCTGTCTGTCTGTCTGTCTGTCTGTCTGTCTGTCTGTCTATCTGTCTATCTGTCTATCTGTCTATCTGTCTATCTATCCATTTAATTTGCTTGAGACAAGGTCTCTGTATCAAGCTGGCCTCCAACTGACTATGTAGCCAAGTATGGCCTGAACTTCTTACCCTCTTGATTCTACCTTCCAAGTTCTGGGATTATGGACACACACCACAGTGCCTGGCTTATGGAGGTGCTCAAGACTGTACCCAGGCTTGTGTACTGTAGGTAAGCACTCCCACAGCTGAGTCAGTCTCTCGCCCAGGACACTTGAAATTTTTATGCTCCAAGTATTACACCTCTGTGTTTAGTGGTATTTTAAGAGGTTTATTTATTTCATTCATGTTTTACTACTGTTTGGTGGATCAGTGCCATTCATCACATGCTACCTCCCCTGTAACCCTCCTCCTTTCTCAACAGAATGGGAGCTGACTGACATGGTGGTGTGGGTGACTGGAGCCTCAAGTGGCATTGGTGAGGAGCTGGCCTTCCAGTTATCTAAACTTGGAGTCACCCTGGTGCTGTCAGCCCGAAGGGTGCAGGAGCTGGAGCGGGTGAAGAGAAGGTGTCTGGGTGAGTAAATTCCCAACAACAGCCGTGCTCGCTAGAAGCCAGAACACAAACTCCAGTTCAGCGTTGGAGGAGAGGGAAGGTGGGACTGTCCTGTGCCGTTCACGCTGGCCCCAGAGCTTCATGCACTGCCCAGACCACCTCTCTGTCAACTCTTTGCCTTTTTTTTTTTCTGCCACCAACTTTTGGTATTGAGGAGCAAGCAAGTACCAGATCATAAGCGCTGGCGGATTTTAATGATCAAATGACTTACATCTTTGCTTCAGAATAACAGGCTTTTATCCACTGTAGTCATGAGTGTAACTAATGAAATGAGATGGTCCTTATTCAGTTTGCTTTATGTCAAATATTGAAGTCATGGTTGTGGTTTGTGTGTGTGTGTGTGTGTGTGTGTGTCAGGAAGAATAAAAAAGGAAAGAAATAAGGTTTAAAATAAACCAGAGAAGCGATTCCTTCTATATTCACATAAAGAGTGATACTGTTAATATTCTCATTGGCTTGAGTTTTAGTGTAGTCACATTGACTTTAATAGTAGCTTCAGGGGCATTTAACATTTGGTCCTTTAATATAGTGTTAAATGTGTGTGCCTTTCTCTCTTTCTCTCTCTCTTTCTCTTGTGTTGTGTGTGTGACCTCTGCCTGTTATTCTTTCATTATCTTTGCTGACTACATTCACCCAGTGATAAGAGTCTTTGCCCCAACTCTCAACAAAGTCACAAGGCTCTTTTCATGACTTTTGGTTCCAAAAGTCTCTTGTGTTTTAGTTCTGTGCTTTTTGTTTTTTAGTGGTCCTTGATCTTCTACCTCTGTGGCTTGGAAGGCCTGCTGTAGCAGGAGGATGAACCATGTCAGCAATGCTGAGCTGCTGGGAGGACCACCGAGTCCTATTTCTCTGTGTGCTCACGGGTGCAAGCCTTTCCGTTTTTCTAGAAGTTCCATGATGCCCTTTCATCTCTTTGCCTACAACACTTCTGTTCCTCTCATGTTCTATGTACTTGCTTGTTTTTCTTACTGACATTTCTTATTTTGTATTAAAGTCCAGAATAACCCATTTCAATTGTTCCTCTGGTGACCAGAAGTAGAAAGGATCAGTTATGTCCCAATATGTTTTTCGGTAAAGATTGTATGAAGGACTGCATACTTTTCCTTATTTACCTTTTGGACTCTTTAGACCAGGGACAGGACTTTCTGTTTACCATTGCACACTGGCCTTCTCAGCTTCTTACTAATTTATAGTATAGACTTTTCTTTTTTGTTTGTTTTTTGAGACAGGGTTTCTCTGTAGCCCTGGCTGTCCTGGAACTCAGAGATCCCATCCTTCTGCCTCCTGAGTGCTGGGATTAAAGGAGTGCGCCACCACAGCCCAGTGTATAGAATAAACTTTAAAAAAATGTTTTTTCTTTTGTTTTAAAAAATTTTAAATATTTATTACTTCAGGTTACATAAAAAAAATATATATATATATATATATATATATATATATATTTTTTTTTTTTTTGGTTTTTTCGAGACAGGGTTTCTCTGTGTATCCTTGGCTGTCCTGGACTCACTTTGTAGACCAGGCTGGCCTCGAACTCACAAAGATCCGCCTGCCTCTGCCTCCCAAGTGCTGGGATTAAAGGCGTGCGCCACCACGCCCGGCTTTATTTATGTATTTATTTATTTATTTATTTATTTATTTATTTATTTATTTATTATGTATACAGTGTTCTGTCTGCATGTACGCCTGCAGGCCAGAGGAGGGCACCAGATCCCACCATAGATGGTTGGGAGCCACCATGTGGTTGCTGGGAATTGAACTCAGGACCTCTGGAAGAGCAGTCAGTGCTCTTAACCTCTGAGCCATCTCTCCAGCCCCACATAAAAATATTTTTAATTTTGTGTGTGTGTGTGTGTGTGTGTGTGTGTGTGTGTGTGTGTGTGTCTGTACATGTGAGTGCAAGTACTCTTGGAGGCCATGTCGGATCTCCCTAGAACTGGAATTATAGTTGCTTATGAGATAGGTGCTAGGAATTAAACTCAGGTCCTCTGAAAAAACGGTGCATGCTCTTAACCACTGAGTTATGTCTCCAGACCCAAACTGTTGTTTTAAATGTGTGTGCAGGAACAACTGAACTTTCTAAGTCTATTGCAAAAAGAAAAGTAACTCTACACTCCTAATTAAAAAAAAAAAGCAAAGAACAAAACAAAACAACAACAAAACCCAAAAACCCGTTGTATAATTTTACCTCCTTTTTTTGTGGCTGGAGCTATTGTTTCATTTCAGGAAGGGCTGGATGTGCAGCTCATGTGGACCTCGAGATCCCAGCCTACCTGGTTCCATGCTCTGAGAATATTAAAGTTGTGGACTTTTATGTGTGATTGGTTGAATTTCCTCCATTTCCATCTAATAGTATAATATTTGTTTTGTTTGTTTGTTTGAGACAAGGTCTTGCTATACATCCCTTGCTCATCTGAAACTTGCTATGTAGTTCAGACTAAACTCAAGTTTCTGCAAGATCAAATGCTAGACTCACGGCTGTGCCGCCAGGTCCAGTGTGTTCTTCTCGAAGTTCCTCTGTACATATATGTTCAAGGTGAAGCATGGCACTCTGCTTCCTCTGAGTCAGCCAGACTTCCTGTCTGAGGCCTGGCATAACATAACTAGTCCTCTTTCCCGGTTAGTGAGAAATGCTTCGGCAGAGACACCTAGAGTGTGTTCATTGCTGCCTCTCTGCGGTGTAGAGGCTAACGGGAAAGTTGAGCTCAACGGAATGGCTTGCTTACTGTTTCCCGGTCTTTTTCAGAGAATGGCAATTTAAAAGAAAAAGACATACTGGTTTTGCCCCTTGACCTGGCTGACACAAGTTCCCATGAGGCAGCTACCAGAGCCGTTCTGGAGGAGTTTGGTAAAGTGAGTTGCATGTTATATTCATGGGGCATAGGTGGCATTGTTTGTCAGTCTTTGCAAAGAACTGCCAAAGATATCCCCAACTGTGGATTCCTTCAAAGGAAATGATCCAGATGGAGCCCATGCAGGAAGGTCAGGGCTACGAAGTAACTTCAGCTCCTTAGTACTTTTCATCCCTTCCCAGGCACTAATTTCTCCATGAAGAATAAGAAAAGTTAACATCCACAAATGCTTTTCTTTTTTTTCCGGCTACTGGTTACTTCAAATGGAAATTCTATAGGTGAATTCTGTTTATTTTCCTTCTCTCTTTCTCTCTCCCTCCCCTCCCCTCCCCTCCCTTCTCTTTTTTAGACAGGGTGTCCTGGAACTCACTCTGTAGACCAGGCTGGCCTTGAGCTCAGGAGATCCACCTGCCTCTGCCTCCCAAATGCTGGGATTAAAGGTGTGGCCACCACGCCTGGCTTTACTTAATTTCTTTAGCTGCCACTGGAACCATATCACCATCCCTCTTACTTTCCAAGTTAATAATACAAGCAGTCATGTTCTTAGGCTACCTTTAAGTACCCATTTTCTGATTTTCAGATTGACATTTTGGTCAACAACGCCGGAAGATCCCAGCGTTCCTTAGTTCTAGAAACCGACCTGGCTGTCTTTGAGGAGCTGGTCAAGCTGAACTACATAGGGACGGTGTCCTTGACCAAGTGCGTCCTGCCTCACATGGTAGAGAGGAAACAAGGGAAGATCGTTACTGTGAACAGCCTTGTGGGGATCGCATCTGTGTCCCTTTCCAGTGGGTACGGTGCCAGCAAGCACGCTCTTCGGGTAAGGCGGCTCACACTTAACTGATAAAACTGGCCTCTGGATGTGTACGGGGCATAAGACTTTCAGTGGGTGTGCTGACTGGGACTGGAATTTAAGTGTGAGACTAAAACAAGAGAACCTCTTACTTAAACACATCCCCTTAGATAATAAAGACAACCCTCAAGGGATACCTGCTCAGAGCTGGTCCACACAAGCTTTAAACATCTCTGTGGTACCACACACTGTATCGGACCCTGGGGATGTAGACATGAGACATGAGTTCTTCCCTTAGGATGATCTGCTCAGTACCTCACTCCAACCCCTACCATGTCCTCCTGGCAACTAGGCCTTGCCGCTCCGTTCTGCACATGTTCTAGGATATGTGTTTTTGTTGTTGTTGTCCCATGTCTATGACTTTTTCTCCCCCCTTTCTTGCTCTTTATTTTCCCTTGTCTTCTTGTGTGTGCACATCAGAGGCAGGCATGGCTGCCGGGTGGTTGGTCCTGGGCCCATCTTTATTGGGGAACATGTGACTATTTCTTACAGTTCCTTTGGAAGAAGATAGTCTGATTAGAACAGTGACTAAGAGAAAAGCTTAGTTTGTGTGGGGAGTTTTTAATTCTGGCTTGAGAGTAAATGGGAAGGAATGGTGAATTCCACATGACATTAAGGAAGCCCAAAGTGTATAGCTCATGCCTTGGAAGCAGAGTTATTGGTGGCACGTTCCACCACTGGCATAATGAGATGTGGTGGCCCAGGTCACCATGCTTTCGTGGAAACTGAAGCTGTTTCCACAAAAGCATGTTTCACCTCCTTTCAAACATCCCGAATCTGAAGGGGCTCCCCTCCAGAGTGGATGGCTTTAATATCAAAGGAAGCTGCTACTCAACAGTCAGACGCAGGAACTTCAACCCCGTCAGACGCAGGAACCGTGTCACCTGTGTGCTAGTTAGGAGTCAGTATTTAAGAGCCGATGGAATTTAATGTTGTTAGATTGTGTACAAATGAATCATGGTTTTGCTTTTGGGGTCCTAAGTACTGCTTTATTTGTTTGTTTCCAACAGTCTTATGTAGCAGACTTTGGCCTCTTAATGTCCTTATTTGCTGAGGATGGCTTTGGATCTCTGATCCTCCTGCTCCTTCCGTTCTGCTGAGGGGTTACAAATGTGAGCCACCATGCCCACCCCATTTCCACCCCAGCCTAGGTGACAGCTCACAAAGAGGCGGGACCACCTCTGCTCTACACAACACACCGTGCATAGTGATGAAGGACTGCAGCTTGGATGCTTTCCTCAGATTTAGTAAGGGCCTGCCAATCAGCCTCCCGTAAAGACAGTCCCAGACAGATGCAGTCCAGTACAGACCCGGTCTGTTCTCTATGGCCAGTCCATAGGACATGCAGGATGCTGTCAATAAAACACGGGCAAGATGTCTGGCCTGCCCTCCAAGACTCTGATTTATTATTGGATTGGATCCTCTGACAAAATGTGGACACTTATAGCAGTGGTTAGGTAGATGAATGCTGCAACTAGGAGGCTTTTCTATTGTTTTGAGTCTGCCTCTTGTAGCACAGGCTAATCCTGCCTTTATCTCCCAAGAGCTGGGCTCACAGGTGCACACTACCGTGTCCCAGAGGCCTTTTTAAAGAATACATTTCCTTCTCATACTCCTAGAAGTTACAGTGAACTTTTAAAAAAGTATTTGTTTGTTATTTTATGTCTGTGCACCATATGCATGCAGTACTCATGGAAACCAGAAGAGGGCACTGGATTCCCTGGAACTGGAATTACAGGTGGCTGTGAGCTGCCTTGTGAATTCTGGGAACCAAATCTACAAGAGCAGTAAGTGCTCTTAACTACTAAACTATCTCTCCCGGGGAATTTTAATCGCCGAAGTGTGTACACAGTTCGCCAGGAGAGGGCTCAGCGCCTGTGTGTGCTGGGTACTTGGCTCCTTCTGTCTTTCTACAGGGGCTTTTCATTCTTTTACCAAACATTTTATTTTGGACCCTCTCTGAGATAGGCACTGTGTGAATGTTCAGCTTGGTGAACCAATGAGCTTTATGGGGGTTACTTACAGGAGAATGGGAGAGGAATTACTTACAGGAACAGAAAATGACTTAAAGACAACTGTATCACCAAAAGTCCACCCCAGCCTAGGTGACAGCTCACAAAAGCTGGGAAACCTGGAGCACACTGCACAGCCTGCAGGCAGCTCACCAGATTGGAGAGTGTTCTCTCCTGGTAGCTCAGTTGGTCTGAGCCTTTTCCCAGATAGCTTGGTTTGTCTCTTTTTCTTCCAACTAGCTCAGTTTGTCTGAGAGCATCTCTCTGTAGTCCTGACAGCTTGCAGGTGCTTGGGATGGGAGAGGCCTAGTGAATCTGGTCAGTTTCAGGGACTGTCTGAAGCTATTTTGAGTTGTTTACTTTCTGAACCTAAGGAGCTTTGCTATAGGATAAAATGTTTCATTTCCCCTTAGAACCTTCTGTTTCACCTCCTTTCAAACATCCTGAATCTGAAGGGGCTCCCTTCCAGAGTGGATGGCTTTAATATCAAAGGAAGCTGCTACTCAACAGTCAGACGCAGTAACTTCAACCCCGTCAGACGCAGGAACCGTGTCACCTGTGTGCTAGTTAGGAGTCAGTATTTAAGAGCCGATGGAATTTAATGTTGTTAGATTGTGTACAAATGAATCATGGTTTTGCTTTTGGGGTCCTAAGTACTGCTTCATTTGTTTGTTTCCGACAGTCTTATGTAGCAGACTTTGGCCTCTTAATGTCCTTATTTGCTGAGGATGGCTTTGAATCTCTGATCCTCCTGCTCCTTCCATTCTGCTGAGGGGTTACAAGTGTGAGCCACCATGCCCAACATCCAGTCTATCCAACAGGGCAGGAACATTCTCCTTAGTTAGAAAAAGACTTACCAGGAAGCGAGTATCTGTTTCTGTTGGTTTGGAGCCGGTCTGTATCAGAGTGCAGAAGATTTAGATGGATCTGTGAAAGAGCCACAGTTGCCAGACAGTGAACCATGAGTACTGCTGGAGCTGGGATGCCTGTTGGAGATCATTTCCAGGCTTACAGTTAAAAATGCCTACTGGAAGGGGCTGGTGAGATGGCCCAGCCATTAAGAGCAAGCACTGCTCTTGCAAAGAACCTGAGAGTGGTTCCCAGCACGCAGGTTGGGTGGTTCATATTTGCCTGTAACTCTGACTGAAGCAGGCACTTTCGTTCGCATGTGTCTAGTCTAAGTGTTGCGGCTCTGAAAGGAAGGCTTCCCTGGTGGGGGTGTTACAGCTCTTCCCCAGAGGTATCCTGGCAGCTGGGAGCCAAGGGATACCACAAAGTCACACCATAGAACAAACCTCACACAAGAGATTTATTGGGAGGGAAATACTAGGACAGTAGCTGCCTCTGCTTGGG
>CAJQZJ010034299.1:2668624-2682188 GCA_907164525.1 Lophiomys imhausi | reverse complement strand
GTGTGTTGGGGGTGATGGGGTTTTCCAGGGTGGAAATTCCTATGGTGGGGATTGGTGGGATTTCAAGCCAAGCCCAGGGATTGGTGAGTTTTCAAGCCCTGGGATTGGTAGGTTTTCAAACCTGGAAGTGGTTACCCTACATCTAGGAACACACATAAGCGTACACGCACACACACTTGTGCACACATGCATGCACAATTAAAATTATCAAAAATAAGTCTTTAAAAAAATGTCTAAATGGAGCCAGCCTTAGTGCCACAGATCCATAATCCTAGCCACTTGGGAGGCTGAGGTGAGAGTTTTAAACATGTAAGACCTGTCTGGGCTGTGAGTAAGTTCAAAGCTAGTTGGAACAACTTAATTAGACCATTGTCTCCAAATAAATTGTAAAAAGGGTACTGACAAGCCGCCATCAAGTTTGGCAGCCTGTACACATCTTCTTATCCCCACACTGTGCCCTGGTATGCCACCCCCCATAATAAACAAAGTAATAAATGTAATAAAATTATTTTACTGTAAAACATACCAGAAATGTAGGTGTTAGAGCCCTTGCCTAATGTATACAAGGTCATAGGTTCAATCACCAACACTGCAAGATTAAAAAAAAAAAAAAGAAGAAATAAATAAAGCCCAATATGCTTACATCAGTGTGATACCTATCCATATCAGAGCATATGTTTGGATAACATATTATATTTCCTTTTTTATCTGTACTTTTATCCTTTCCATTTTTCTTATGTTCTTTTTTTTTTTTGGTTTTTTCGAGACAGAGTTTCTCTGTGTAGCTCTGGCTGTCCTGGACTCGCTTTGTAGACCAGGCTGGCCTCGAACTCACAGAGATCCGCCAGCCTCTGCCTCCCGAGTGCTGGGATTAAAGGTGTGCGCCACCACCGCCCGGCTTTCTTATGTTCTTGTTTTGTGGTCCTTAGGGTTTTTTCAATTCTCTCCGAAGTGAGCTCTTCAGTTATCCAGACATAACACTTTGCAACGTTTATCCAGGACCTGTGCAGTCCAACATTGTGAAGAATGTCCTAACTGAAGAAATAAATAAGGTAAGAACTGTAGCAGGGGAGAATTTGAGTCCTTCACTAGCTACTTTACCACACATATCATTTATCATATGCTGCTTTATCACATATATCAGGTGCCTATTCAGAACTGTTTATGAATTGGTCACAGAGTGTCAGTGCTACGGAACGAACGTGTTCGGGTCGCTTGGTAGTGCTTCAGTGCCTCATTTTAACAATGGCTGGTGTCATTTGGAAGTGGTTCACCATTACGGATCCACCACTCTTATTAAGAAAGTCCTCTTATCTCTTTCCATTTGCTAAATGTAAGTTATTTTTATGTTGTGTGGTGCTGGAGATTAAAGCCAGGGCCTCACTTATGCTAGATAATCATTTTGCCTCTGGACTATACATTTTTTAGCCCCTAATGTAAATCTTGGTAATTTGATGTTTCTAAACATGTGACAATAAGATAAGAATCTGTACCCAACTGTGAGGTAATTATGATTAAAAGCAAACAGCCTTCAGCATGTCCAGTCTTTTCTGGTAAAGGTATGACTCCTTTCAGGCTCTTTGAAACCTCCAATAGCACCTACGAAGACTCCTCGCTGACAGGTGGCATCCTGAGTCTCACTAGTAGATGGCCTCTGGGTCCTTTAGATAATATCTGCATGAAACTGTCTGGAATTCTCAACATTCTCTTCTTGTTGACTTTCAGCCCATGAAAAACAGTTTAGACCAGCCTTACAAGATGCCAACGAGTCGCTGTGCCCGGCTAATACTAGTCTCCATGGCCAACGATTTGAAGGAAGTTTGGATCTCAGACCATCCTGCTTTGTTGGGGGCATACATATGGCAGTATATACCAACCTTGGCCTTATGGATGACCCCCAAGTTGGAGAAGAAAAGAATCCAAAACTTTAAGAACAATCTGGTAAGAGCAACTTATAGATTTCTTCACAATACTGTATGAATCCTGTGGGAATATAGTTTTCAAAGTTCTTAAAGATTTTTTGTTTTTGTTTTTAATCTGGAAGAGTAAAATTTTATAAGGTAAAATGGAAACAAAGGGTTGTCAGCTTCTTTTCTTCATTCACTGTCGTTGTGCTTCAGAAGCCCCTTACCCTGTCTGTTTCATGATTTTACTTGCTTTATGACTGTTTTTCTAAATAAACAGAGAGCCTCTTATTTCCTGGCACTGTTTCTGGCAGATGATACCCCATTCTTTCCACAGGACAATGGCCACACTCCATTTTGGATTATCCTTTTTTTTTTTTTTTTGTCTGTCTTTGTGCAAATTCTTGGATGAGCAGATGCTTACCCTTCCCAAACAAAAGCTACATTTAGGGGTTAACAAGTTGCCTTGTTTTATCTTGTAAACAGTGTATCAAAAGCTCATAAATAATTTTAGAGTTACATCCAAGTATTTCCTTCCTTCCTTTCTTCCTTCCTTCCTTCCTTCCTTCTTTCCTCACTACCTATTCCTTGCTACCCTTGACCTCCCTACATAAACCAAGCTGGCCCCAGACTTCCAGAGATCCCCCTGCCTTTGCCTTTCAAGTGCTGGGATTAAAGGCGTGTGCCACCACAAGCAGCCAGATATTTATTTATTTATTTATTGATTGATTGATTGATTTACTTATTATTTATTTAAATATTTTTTTTTCTTCAAGTTACATCTCAGTCACAAACCCCTCCCTATTCCCCCTTCCTAACCTGCCCTTCCACCCTCTTCCCCCCAGAAGTTTCCCCTTTCAGTCCAACAGATGGTTCCTTCTCTTATAACAGTAAGTATTATACAAAACAATAGATATAAATATGCCACATTTATGAGAGTAAATTGGCCCAGTATACCTTCCCAATGTCCAGTTTATACATATTTGGCCCCTGACTTTAACATTCTACTATCTAACCAACTCCATGAGTTTAAAGGTCTATATGTGACTCAACATTCATACTATCTTGCAACACACTTTTAAGAGTATCTTCTTAGATCTATAACAACCTCTTGATTCCTAAACAGTTCAAAATTTAACTATGAGACTCTAGCTGTCTATTCTTCAACCACCTCAGAGACCTGAGAGGGATAAATATATCTGCTTATATAGGAAGTGCAGGGCCTGCAGCTTCCAAAACTAAGAAATGACATACCAGTGACTGCCTGGACAGTTCCCATTTTCTCTCCATACATTCCAGCATCAATCTTCAGCCTTTGGGTCCTGTTTCTCTGACAGACATTTGTTGTAGAGCAGGGATTATGAAGGACTTACCTACCCTGTCTTGGCAGAGTTAGGCTGTCGACTTCCTTGCTACCAAGTTTTGTCCTTTTTGGACAGCAGTCTGTCTGCAGTTGGTGCAAGGGGTTTTTTCATGCCAAGAGATAGGCTTGCCACTAATTCAACCATCTCACAGTGGAGGTTCTTCGAATTCTAGGTACTCTGTCCTATTTTGTGCTCTGTCAGTGGTGTGGTCCAGAGGAGTGACAATGAGAGCACTCGTCGTTTAAGGAATGAGTAAGTAGAAAAGAATTGACACCATTCCTGCTACGTGGAGAAGATAAAGATGCTAAACCTGAGGGCAACATCTTTGAGTACATCTGGAATATTGGCTGGGGTGTTTTACTTCCAATTAAAGTGTTTGCACAAGGCTTGCAAAGCTCCCTATCGGGTGAATGATAATACAGTTTGGTAAATAGAGGAGCTTGATTGTCAAACACCGGCTTGGCACTAAGAGGAGAAGGTCTGGTTCATGCTACTGTAACTCTTTTACAGGATACAGACTTGCCTTATAAATTCTGGAAGACAAAGAAGGATTGAAACAACCAGTTGGGATGTCTGAGCCACTTGTTGAGAATGACAAACAGCATAAATACAGTAAGCTTACACACAGAAGGCGGGTGGGCCAGTGACTGTTCTCCGGCTTGATTTTGATACAACTTTCTATTCAATATGTAATAAAGAAAACTTTGCCCTGTATCTTACATATGCATATGAACACACACTACCTTCTTGAATAAAATAACATTTAAAACATTTAAGCATGCAGACTTGGAATCGTGGTTAACAGAGACATAACCAAGGAGTTGCAGATGTGTAGTCAATGTCGTCTTCATTCACTTGGGCTTCTCAAGGAACACACCGCTGACTGGCCACCCATAGACTGCATAAATGTGCTTTTTTTTTTTTCACGGTTCTGGAGACCAGGAACTGCTACTAGAGGAAGGCATCACTGCCACAAGAGTCATGTGAGGGCTGATCTCTGGCTCCAAGGTGGTGTGTGCTGCTTCGTCCTCCAGAGAGGAGTGCTGTGTGTCCTGAGCTGGCGGAAGACCTAGAAGGACGTGCAAGCCAACGCCCTCACCAAGCCCATTGTTTTGTTTCCTTTTCAGAACTGGGGGTTGTATCTAGGGCCTCTGTACATGCTAGGCATACATACACTCTACCACCATGCGACACCATTGGCCTGTTTTTGGAAAACCTTGTGAGTATGATATATGTGTGGATACTGCTGGGTGTATAAGGTAGAAAACATCAGCCACCTTAGTTAACTAAGCAGTGTAGCAGATGGCGTGTCGCAGGGGTTTAATAATGCTGCGGTCACAGGCTGCTATATATCCCATCAGCTGCCTCAAGCTAGTCATTTGTACCTACCCACTCTTCCGTTCATGCTCATACCACTGGGTGTATTTGGAGTCAGAGGGCAACCCTGTCAGCCTTCAACCTTCCACCTCCTTTGAGACAGGGCTTCCTGTTTACTGTGGCATAAGACAGACTAGCCGGCTTACAGAGTTCCAGGAATTCTCCTTTTCTGCCTGCCATCACCCCATTGGAGCCTTGGGACATCAGAGTCACTGCCTTTCGATGGGTTCTGTGGATCTAAGCTCAGGGCCTCATGCCTACACCACAAGCCCTTTCCCCACTCCTCCCTCTCTTTCAGTTTTCACCTTAGGCCTTGAGACAGAGTGTCACTAATTTTTCCAAACTCCTCAAGCTTGCAGTCTTCCTGCCTTAGCCTATCATGGGGCTGGGATTAGAAGCCAGGGCCACCAGGCCCTGATCACCTTTTAAAGGGGCACCTAATCCCATTCATGGCTCAGTCTGCTCTTACAGGCCATACATGTTACTATACTGTTGCACTGGGATTTTTCAACATGGGTTTCAGAGATAGAAAAAAAAATTAACCCACAGCACTGTGGGTTATTGTACACAAAGTAGACTGCTAGGCAGTGGGAAGATGTAAATAAGTATTTGGAACAATCCTTCATCCAAGATGCTTGTGCCATCTTAAGAAGAGTGGGTAGGTACAAATGACTAGCTTGAGACAGCTGATGGGATATATAGCAGCCTGTGACCGCAGCACTATTAAACCCCTGCGACACGCCATCTGCTGCACTGTACTGTTTAGTTAGCTTACTCCACTAAGGCAGCTGATGTTTTCTTCCTTTTATTTCTGCAAGAGATGCTTAAAGCAACTATGTGTAACTTTTTCCAGATCCCAAAGCTATTTAGGCTCAAGAAAACAGCCCGGTTAGACCCACTGGGAACTCCTCTCTACTATCACCATCAATTTTATTTTAGTGTCCAGCACCATACGGTACAAAATAAACAAAGGCTAAGATAGAAAAGCAACAGAAGTAACAGCAGAAAGCCACAGTCATTTGCAAGCACGTTTGCAGTTTGCCTGGGATCAAACAGCACACATGAGATAACAGTAGAATAGTTGTTAGGCATATGGGAGGCCACCCCAGGGCTATCCTTGGGAAAAGCAGAAGTTGACGTAAATGCACACAAAGAGTTCATCCCAGAACTGTAAGACACTGTACAGTTTGCCTGGGTATGAACAGCACTCAGGCTCGTTTTGTAAGGGAACATACAGTAGCAGATTCCCTTTATTCCTATTGCAGCTTTGTTACCACAGTAGTTTAAGATGGGGATGTGAATGGGGATGTGCCATGTGTATACAAGTAAGAAATGAGAGTGGGCTGTTGCACGCCGGTAAAATAGGAATTATGATTTAGTGCACACCACATCTTAGGTAAAAAAGAAAAATGAGAAGAACAGTAGCGTGCAAGAAATAATAACACGTTTGTCATATGTTAGGGAAGTATGTCATTAAAGCTGTGGCATGGTTGTCCCAATAGTCTTGAAGGGAGGGAAGAGAGACAGACCAGGAGTTAGAGGTCAGGGTATCAGAGGTGGTTGTGTGTGTTCTTTTGTTGTGATAACCATCATAACCTAAAGCAACCTAGGGGTTTACTTTATCTTACTTCCAGGTCAGTAGCCATCATTGAAGCAAGTTGGGGCAGGAACTGAAGTAGAGACCACGAAGAAACCCTGCTTGCTGGGTCACCCTCTGGCTCATGCTTAGCTAGCTAGCTTTTTTTTTTTTCCTCTTTGTAACAGAGCCCTGGCTGTCCTGGAACTCACTCCATAGACCAGGCTGGCCTCGAACTCACTGAGATCCCCTTGCCTCTGCCTCCTGAGCTCTGGAATAAAGGCCTGCACCACCACACCCCACTACAGCTAGCATTTTTAGACAGCCAGGCCCGCCTGCTCAGGGATAGTGCTGCCCACAGTGTCCTGGACCCTTCTACATGGATCATTAATCAAGACAGTTTCTTACAGACATGGCCACAGGCTGATTTTATGGAGGCAGTTCTTCAGTTGAGAACCCTCTTCCCATGTGATGATTGGTTGTATCAAGTGGACAAAACAACCAACCAACGCCCCCTCCAAAAAAAAACCCAAAAACAAAAAACTTAACCAGGATAGGAGGGCTTAGTTTGTGCACAGTGCTTGGCTGGTATTGTGCTGGGTTGTGTCTCAGGTGTGTTAGGCAGATGTTGGGTGGGCTTTCCTTGCTTCCAGAGAACAAACTAGGAGGGGCATGAAGGAAAAAAATACTGTGATAGTTCACTGCCCTCTTTCTATGAATGTCTCTAAGGGCACTCATAAGTTAACCTTTAAGAGTTTGTGCAGCCAGGTGTGGTGACACACACCTTTAATCCCAGCCCTTGGGAGGCAGAGGAAGGTGGACCTCTGAGTTTGAGGTCAAGCTTGGTTTATGTAGTGAATTCCAGGACATCCAAAGTTACACAAAGGAACCCTGTCTCAGTAAAAAAAAAGATTGTCTATAACTAATTTCCCAAGTGTGTCTAAAGCAATTTCCCATGGTTTTCTAATAACTTTAATAATTAACTAGAAAATTAGTGACTACATGCCCATTTATCTGCAGACTGAGCGGGGAAAGGCAAGCTCATATCAAAGTTCATTTTTTGAAATACAACCTGGTTTTGTAAACCCAAGTGGCCAGCATACTTCTCCCTGCCCACTCCCAGGTGTTTCTGTGGCACAGAGATGGAACATTTTCACGTCATCTCTGCTTAAAAAATAATCTCCCTTGCACAGCGGATGGTCAACACCAATATCTTAGTCCCTGCAAATGCTTTAGCACCGTGTTTCCTCCCCCTCTAAAGCCCCAATAATTATCTCTCATGGCCCTTTGAAATGAAGGGAAGGACTCACTGGGCCATCAATGGAAGTGAGGCATAATTGTTTTTACGCAGAGACACAAACTGGCATTATTGTGCGAGAGTTCTAGTAGAAATTGCAGCTTTTAAGATTAGTCTGCACAACACTGGCTATACCAGTTAGTCACACAAGACTAGCCACAACCTGCTATTCCAAGGCAGGTTTACAATCACCACTGATTATTTCCACCCCCTGTCCTGAGGCACAATTAAGACACTACACTGAACATACATGAAGTATTCACTTTCGGTAGATCTGACCTCTAAGTGCACCTGTGGGGAGAGGCAGATGGTTCAGTAGTTAAGAGCACTAGTTGTTCTACAGAACCTGGTTCAGATCCCAGCACCCATGTGGCAGCTCACCGCAGTCTGTGACTCCTGTTTGAGGAGATTGGATGCCTTTTCTCTGGGGGACACAGAGTGTACGTACATGCAGGCGAAGTCCCCACGCACATGAAACAAAAGCACATCTTTAAAGGGACACTTGAAAAGCTATAACTATTTCAACAGGACTGATTTACCCATCAGCTTATAAAGCTCTGCTGTGTCCTTGTGAATGGTTTCTGGTTGGAGGTTCAAGGTGGGGGCACAATGACACTGAGGCATATTGTTATTTATGTAAGAGATCTATTAAAAGCATTATTAACTATATAAACAACACAATGCCAAAGACTCTTTGGGGAACAAAATCAAGCACAGTCCTTTCCTAAACATTTAAGAGGAAGGGGGAGGTTATACATCACATGGCTGATGGGCAGCTCATAATAGCACTTGTAGTCAGACTATCGGTGACTTCTGCCTGGTGGAGGGTTGAGGGGCACATTAAAGGGGATTGGTGATGAATAAGAGTGGGTTTGTTACTCTGGTGCCCATATCAGCTATGAAGGTGGGGAGAGCAAGAATCTAGAAAAAAATTAATGGAGCTGCTGTCCAACATGCTGTGGCCCTGCTGACATTTTGTAATCACTTGTCCAACAGAGGGAACCAATGATGTGCTTTCCAATAGTATGGGTTTGCTTGCTTTTTATGCAAAACTAATAAGCTAGGATTATGAGGCTAGCCCACTTTTATTTCTTTTTCTTTTTGGTGTGACAGAGTCTTGCTGTGTAGCCTAGGCATGCCTTGAACTTGTGACAACTTTTGCTTAAGATTCCTGAGCACTGGGATTACAAGCATGCGCTGTTATGTCCAGCTTTAGAAATTCCTATTTACAAAAGGTTTAAAATTATAGGTTCAGTTTTCTTAATGACAGCAGGACATTCAGATTATCTATTTAATTTCAGTTGAACAGTCATCATTTGAAACAATGAAAGAGCAATAACAAAACACTTTAGTATCCATTTATCAATATTAAATCAGTGAACATAATTTTCTTCCTTGGGAAGTTTTCAACCAAATTGGAGCTGAACTTAGTCTTCTTTAAAGGGAAAGTAGTGGTTTGAATGAGAATGTTCCCTATGAGTCTCAAGCATTTGAATTATTGGCTCCCAATAGTGGCCAATAGGGGAGGACTAGGAGGTATGCTTTTGCTGCAGGAGTATGTCACCAGGGGTGAGCTTTGAAGTTTCAAAAGACTCTAGCTGTTCCCAGTGTGCTCTCTGCTACCAATTCCTGGTTGGAAATGTAAACTCTCAGGTGCTCCTCTGATTCGGGCTGCCTGATCCTGCATTGTACCATCATGGACTGTTACCCTCTGGAACTATGTCTTAGTTAGGGTTTTATGAAGAGACACCACGACCACAGCAACTCTTATAAAGGAAAACCTTTAATTGGGGCTGGCTTACAGTTCAGAGGTTTAGTCCATTATCATCATGGCAGAAAGAATGGCAGTGTGCTGGAGACATGGTGCTGGAGAGGTAGCTGAGAGTTTTACATCTGGATCCATAGGCAACAGGAGGAGAGAATGACACTGGGCCTGGCTGGAGTATTTGAAACGTCAAAGCCCACTACCAATGATACACTTCCTGTAACAAGGCCACACCTACTTCAACAAGTCCCAAGTCCACATCTCCTAATAGTGCCACTCCCTGTGAACCTATGGGGGCCAGGGAGTGGAATGTGGTAGTTTGAATGAAAATGGCCCCCATAGGCTTGTAGCCATATGATAATGCAGAAATGCATTCAGTCCAACTTCAGAAGTACCCATAGTCTATCACAGTCACAACTCTGTTTAAAAGGCTGAAGTCTCTTCTGAGTTTCATGCTGTTATGGGGTCAACTTAGATCCAACACAATTAAAACACCAGGTCAATGCAGATGACAGAAATTTATTGTAATCCAGACACTACTAATAGAACAGGGTCGCAGAACAGACTCAGGAGCTGAACTGTGTGACTCGTACCCCACCCCAGCCAGAATGATACTTTTAAGCTGGAAAACCACAAACATCTGTGGCAAGTTACAGTTACATTTTCCCACCAATTGGGATTTAGGGATAAGGGCTTTCCTTATGTGGTTGAGCTATATCAATAGATACAGAATGTAGGTTTTACAGTCCAACCAATCCAATCCATTTGTTCTTTTCTTGTCAGGAACAGTCATGGTGTTTTGGGGAGCAAAAGATGAATAATGGGAGCTGCGGTTAGCAACAGCCATTATGTTTTGGAACAGTCATGCTTTGGTGAACAAAAGATAAATATAGGAAGCTGGTCAGGAACAGTCATGTTTTAGGGAGCAAAAGATAAATAACGTAAGCTGTTCAGCTATCAGGGACTCCCCGGCTCCTGTAGGGCCTGGGAACTAGAACTCAGTTTCACCCTATGATTAAAATGGAGTCTGAAAACAAAATGGCAATACTTAGGACAAGTTTGTTTTGTTTGTTCCCAAGTTTCTTTTGCCTGTTCCCAACAATGCAGTCTCTGTAATCCTCTGTAAAATCAAAATCAAAAAGCAGATCACATACTTCGAACAAATAATGGCACAGGTTATACATTACCATTCCAAACGGGAGAGAAGGGAGCATATCAAGGAAATACTGGACCAAAGCAAGACAAAATGTAAAGGGAGTTAGATTAATATAAATTAGATTTATTGAATATCTAGGGGCTTTTGATACAGTCTCTTAATACATGGCATGAAGATCAACTTGGCTGTGGGCAATTGGCATAGCAGCATATGGACTAAAAACAAAGTTTATGGCCTGGCATTGTTTTCAGCTGCTAATAGCCTTACGAAGTGGGTGGAGCCCAGATTAGGCTGAAGCCAGGTGAAGCAAGGAGAGACCCTATTTAAGGACGAAGTTGGTGGAGCCTGAGAGTTCCCATGCTAGAGACGGCGAGATATAAGGCAGTTTGTATCATCTGATGGAGAAAAAGCTGGTGGACTGAAGCTGATTTCCAACAGAGCTGAAAAATTATGGCCAGCTCTCCCTGAGGCAGAAAGAAGCTGGTGAGCAGGAAAGGCCTCAGCAAAGCAGCAAAAGGCCAAGGACCCTGTGGCACAGCTTTCGCCTAGAGGGGTTCGACCAGTTTCAACAGTGGCCTGAATTGAACTGTGGCCAGCCTCAAAGACTGAGGAAGAGCGGCTGAGTGGCTAATACAAAACTGTATAAGTTGGCTTATGGATAGCTGAGGCCTTCCAGAGAGAAGAAAGCCTCAAGCCTCATTTAAGGTGAAGCTTCCATAGCCAATTTACCCTAAAGGATCTATGTCTGAGATATTCCTGAAGAAAGACTGTTGACTAAGTGCCTTAAAGGACCTACTCCTGAGGTGTTCCTGACAACTGAGGACCTGCCCCAGAGACTGTATCCTTCTAAAAGGTTAGGATTAGTTGTTAGATAATAGTTGTTTATAGTTATTAATAGGGTTAGTTGTTAGATAAAAGGGGTTATAGTCATTCTTAGAGCTAGTAGTTAGGTAAGTGTTTATATTTGTTATATGTGCATATAGTTATTAATAAATATATATTGGATATTTAAAAGTTTCATTTAAAACCAAAAAATCAGCTGGGCAAACTCCAAACTCTATACCCTCATGCCTGATGTCAAAGTGCTCTTGCTCTTGAGATATCCAACTCCTTTCAGCTTTGTTGACTGCAACATATTTCTCTTTCTCTGGTTCCACTCCCTGTTAGCAGCTTTTCATGGCAGGTACCCCATGGGGCTCTGGCATCTCCATCATTTTGGGGTGTCTAAGGCAATCGAGGCTTCACCTTCACAGCTTCACACAATGGCCTCTCTAAGCCTGCAGGCAGGGACACCCCTGACACATACCTGGCCTCAGCAGTTTTCCTTAGCCTTGGAGGGAGAGCCCCTTTCTTCTATCCCTGACTCTAAAGTCAGAACCATGTGGATGAAACTGCCAAGTTCTGCCGCTTACTGGGGCTGGAACACAGCCAGTCATTGAAATACATTTTAACCAGCTTTCTGGTTTTGATGATTTCCTTCACTGCCTAGGCTTACCTGTCCTGGAACTTGCTCTGGAAACCAGCCTGGCACTGAAATCAGAGATCTACCAGTCTCTGCCTTCTCAATTCTGAGACTAAAGGTCTGCACTACCATGACCAGCCCTTAGCTTTTCTTTAATTCCTTTTCACAAATTGGAACTGGGTAGGATCTTGCTCTAAGGTTACCACACCCTTTATTCCACTTAGCATCAGACCTTTCTTTAATCTGTTTACACTTCCTTGTAATGGGTTAGTTTTCTTTAGTAAAGACTCTTAAGGGAAATGCAGATCAGCCTGACACCTGGCAGCATATGGACCTTTTTTTTTCTTTTTTGGTTTTTCAAGACAGGGTTTCTCTGTGCTGCCCTGGCTATCCTGGACTCACTCTGTAGACTAGGCTGGCCTTGAACTCACAGAGATCCACCTGCCTCTGCCTCCCAAGTGCTGGGATTAAAGGTGTGTGCCACCATGCCAGGCTCTTTTTTGTTTTTTTTTTGAGACAGGGTTTCTCTGCATAGCCCTGGCTGTCCTGGACTCACTTTTTCGACCAGGCTGGCCTTGAACTCGCAAAGATCTGCCTGCCTCTGCCTCCCAAGTGCTGGGATTAAAGGCATGCGCCACCACTGCCCGGCCATATGGACCTTTTCAAAGCCAGGGAAACTGAAGGAAGGCTTCTTAACCCAGCCACACCTTGAAAGTCACTAGCTGAAGTTTTTCAACTACTGAACAGTGGCCAAAACTTGTGGCCATGGAGAAAAGCTTCATTTTGAAGCCCACAGAGGCTGCCACTCTTCAAAACACAATGAGTGGGGCCGAAGTGTGCAGGGCCCAGATTAGACTGAGACTTTCGGAAAACTTCCGGTGGAAGGGCATGGTTGCAAAGCCTCAGAAACTGGCAGAGGTAGGTCATGGGAGACACCAAATAATACGAGAAAGGAAGAGACCATGAAATACCGTGAAACCATGCCCTATATAAGCCCGGAGCGTCATGTGGAGGAGAAGACAGGAACACACATGGAAGACTATGAAGTGGGAAGCAACCTATGCTATCTGCCCTGAGGCCACACTAATATAACAAGAGCCCTGAGGCAGTAAGCAGCAGGAGAATATAAACCTCGGAAAGGGACTCTCGCCACAAGCCAACCCAAGAAGGCCGTGAGAAGCCGCAGAGATGGGTGATGATGGTGGCGGGAGTAGAGCAGCCTAAGGCACACTAATGAGGCACCAGGAGGCAGGTGGAGTTCAGAGGCCATGACAAGGACCTCAAAAACAGGCAAGAGCATAACCCCTGTCACATGAGGCTGTAGCCAAGCTTTGAAGTAAAACACTAGGCCAAACTAGGCCATGCACAACATAACATCTGTGCCGGGTGTGACTGAAGCTGGCCCCAAGTTATGAATCGGAGGACAGTGGTGATGCTGGGCCTGGAGAAAGCTGAGCCAAGATGAAGGTAGAAGGTTGACCAGGTTGCCCGCATGGGCCTGAGCTAGAGAATCCTTTCCAAAGGGTTAAAGTAGGATTGTTTAGGTGTTCTCAGGAATTGGGTTATAGGTATTATAGGTTCTAGGCATTGAGTCTTTATAGGTATTAGGTTATAGGTTATAGGATTCAGGTGTTTTATAGGTGTGTATTAAGTTTTATAAATA
>CAJQZJ010034299.1:2657166-2668614 GCA_907164525.1 Lophiomys imhausi | reverse complement strand
TCAGGTGGACTTTTTTGGACAAGGGGAAAGAGTAGCCACATTCTTTACCAAAATAACACCAGAATACTCTCAAGGCCACATATTAAATTTTTTCTCCTCTGAAACCTTTTAAGCCAGGCCCCCATAGTTCAAATCACCCTCAGCACCACTGTCTTCCATGTTCCTAGTAGTATGGCCCATTAGCAGTCCAATCACTTTTCTAGTCCAAAGTCCAAAATGTTCCATATTTCTTTAGACAAAAACATAGTCAGGGCTATCATAGCAATATCCCAGTCCCTGGTACCAACTCTGTTTTAGTTAGGGTTTCATTGCTGTGAAGAGACATCATGACCATGGCAACTCTTATAAAGGAAAACCTTTAGTTGGGGCTGACTTACAGTTCAGAGGTTTAGTCTATTATCATCACGATAACAAGCATGGCAGTGTGCAGGAAGACATGGTGCAGGAGAGGGTGCTAAGAGTTCTTCTACATCTAGATTAGTAGGCAGTAGGAAGAGAAAGAGATACTAGGCCTGGCTAGAGCATCTGAGACTTTAAAGCCCACCCTCAATGACACACTTCCTCCAACAAGGCCACACCTCCTAATAGTGCCAGTCCCTATGAACCCATGGTGGCCATTTTCATTCAAACCACCACACCCTGTAAACCCAAAATAAACTCTTCCTCATGTTAAGTTGCCTTGGTAATGATGTTTTATCATAGCAACAGAGAAATAACTCTGATAAAGAAGGATCTGCAAAATTAGCATTCATTCTGTGTCATACTAAAAGGAAGATCTCATTGGTGGCAGTGGCTTAAGGGGTATTCAAGAGACACGAGGATCTCTGTCAGACAAAGTGACCCATTAGATGGACTGAGGAACAAGGATGTTCAAATTTCATCATAGCAACTTTAGTCCCTCCACATCTGGATGTTAACTGGACTTAGCTTTCAGAAAGGTTGCAGCCCCAGCCGACAGTGATGCAGCTTACTCAAACCAGTGGGTGGGCATCTCTGTCTCATGATGCTGTGAGCACTGTCACTGGCTGTGGTCAAAGAATCAAGACATTCAGGTTTTGTAACACCATGACCAAAGTTCTCATCTAGAGTAAATAATACAGAAACAGGTCTGAGGTCTCCCAAACATCACTGCTGAGAGCTTTGAATGCTAACTTTATTATTGTTTTTACAATTTATTTATTTTGAGGTGGATTCTGGAAGGAATGTGTCAGTTTGTATATGCAAAGGAGTCTGTCTTCTTTTTCCACCATGTGGATTCCAGGGATCAAAATCAGATTGTCAAGCTCAGTGGCAAGTGTCTTTCCCTTGAAGTCACCTCATCCCCCTGAGTCTAACTTTAATGCAGCAGAGGACCACCCCCTCTGTAGTAGTAACACGAAGATAAACTATGCAGACCACTTTGTTAAGTCTACAGGAAGCTACAGCCATGCTGTTTGCTCTGGCTTTTGTCTATTATTATTATTATTATTATTATTATTAATTTTGGCACTGTTGGTATTCAATGGTTACAACTTAACACTATATTCATTTTAATCTATCTAACCATAAGATTATTTCTTCAAATCATTCTTTTGTCTCACCACTCTATTTGTTTGTCTATCTACCTATCTAACTATCTATCTTAATTCAAAAGATCACATCCCCAAAAGCACACGATAAAAACAAATATGGTCATGGCTTTCCTGTCACTCCATCTTTCTGAGATCAATGGGCATAATCTTAAATTTTGTATTTTAATCTTTAAAAATTTGTGTCTTTTACGATACATAACAATTTCAAACTACGACCCGACACAGGGATTCCAGCTAACTCCTGTGATTGAACCCAAAGCCTCTCCAATCAATATGTAAAATAGGGAAATCATCCTCCTACTACTCCTAGGCAGGGACTATAACCATCATTGGCATACAAACAGTCAGAGAAACTTGAACATTAATTACCCTTCTGCTCTCTGGAAGGATATGTTGGATGGCAACACTTGGTGTCTTAGTTTCTATTGTGAAGAGACACCATGACCATGGCAATGCTCATAAAGGAAAATCTTTAATTGGTGCTAGCTTTCAGTTCAGAGGTTTAGTCCATTACATTAAGGCAGGAAGCATGGCAGCATGCAGGCAGACATGGTTCCGGTAGAGAAGGAGCTGAGAGCTCTACACCTGGATCCACAGGCAACAAGGAAAGACTGGGCCACACTAGGCCTAGCTTGAGCATAGGAGACTGCAAAGCCCATTCCCACAGTGACACACTTCCTCCAATAAGGCCACACCTCCTAATAGTGCCACTCCCTGGTGACCAAGCATTCGAACTCACAAGTCTATGGGGACAATACCTATTCAAATCACCACACATGGGGAAGACTTGAGGATGGAGACTAGGAATCTGGATAAGAAGGTTCCAATGCATATCACATGAAGGACTGCTGCAGTAGGAAGATGATCAAGGCCATCTGGGCCAGAGACAGAATATGGGGAGAAGGGATTAAAGGAAAAAACAGCTCCAGGGCCCTTATAAAAGACCAATCCAGAGCCCTCAGACACTGGCGGCCTGGGAGCCTTGCCCTTCCTGACAGGTGTTAGTGTAATTTGAAGTAATTGTGTTGGTTTCACACTTTCTCTCTTAACCTGGCAATCGACCAAATAATTGAGACTCTATTATATTATTTGTTAAACAAGCTGCACAACACAAGAACTGAGCAAATATTACTCTATTCTTAACCCCCTAAACTAATCTGGCTTCCTTCCAGTTTAAATCCCAGAGATACTTGCAACTTGTGGCTTTCCTGCTTCTGCTGGCCCTCTCTTGATCTTCTTGCACCTCTGATATTGCTGAATTCCTCAATTCTTTTTTTCTTACCTCTCTTCCCTTGGAGGGCAGGAAGTCCAATCCTGTTCTCTCCCCTGCTCAGTTATTTGCTGTAAGCTGCTTTATTGGCATATCATGGAACAGTGGGGGAGCAGTGTTTAGACAACATTGAGACAGATTCTCAGAACAAGCATTGCAACCAGATTGTGTGTGTGTGTGGGGGGGGTGTACAGAAATCAGCATTTGAATGACACAATGACCTTATGCCTACAGACAGGGACTGTCTGCTTTGCTTCTGCTTCAGTATACATGTGTTCTCACTTCACCTGAGTCCTGATTTGCTTTGTTTGCTCTGGTAAGTCTTCCTCTGGGCACCTGGCCCATGACACAGACTCTCCCATTGCAGGCACACTGAGAGAGTCCCACAAAATGTGAAGTGGGTGTGGAAACGAAAATCCATTCTTCCCCTGGAGGGCTGGGGGCTTTTAAGTGTTTTTTGTTTAGTTTTGGTGGCCCAGGATATATTCCTATCCCCTTGTTTTAGATTGGTCAGTTTAGGTTTAAAAGAAATAAAAAGGCACACAGGGGCAAGGGGAGGGCTGGTGAGGCTGATAGGCCCATAGCTTCAGGTAAACAATTACAGGGCTGTCCGTAAATGTATTTTACTTGGCTGCACCAGCAGGATGGGAGGTATGTGGGAAGGGCAGTATTGCTGGTGGAGAAAAAGCTCACCAGGCCTTTGTCTCTGGTAGAGGGTGGGAAAGAAGCTGGAAGTTTGTCATCTTTCTATCCATGCTCCCTTTCCTATTTGCCTGTCAGGGTCTGGGAAGCTCCTAGTCTCTCACTATGCTCTCAAATTAGATGGTAGCCCATCTTTTACAGAAACAAACTAACAAACAAAAACAATGGGCTAATTAGCAAAGATATCATAAATAGATTCAATAAGATGCATTGTCCTAAACACACAACAATTTTTTTTTTTTTTTGTATGTTGCAGGCACAGCAAGCTCTGTAGTCTTGGCTGTCCTGGAACTTGCTAGGTAGAACAGGCTGACCTCAAACTCAGATCCACCTGCCTCTGCCTCCCAAGTGCTAGGATTAAAGGTGTGTGCCATTGTGCCTGGCTAAGAAATTTTTAAGAATCTTCATGATTTATGGTACCTTAAAAGACAGACTTAACTGTTCTAGATACCTGTGCTTTTAAATAATATGAGCCCATTTGTTTTACATAGATACATAAGGTTCACAATTTAAAAACTGAAAGAACAAAAACTCCAGGCTCTCCTCCTGGCCTGTCCAAGTTCTTACCCACCCACCTCTGGTGTAACAAGCTCATAAAAGGAAAACAACAAAAAAGGCCTGAAAACCTAGCTTTCCCTCCCCCAGAGGCCTCGAGTGGTCGTCTGGACAGAGCCATAGATAAAGAGCTCTCAAAAGAACTTAATGTTTATACAACTTGGCTCATAGCTTTACTAAGTCCCTCTCAGTGAGGCTCTCGGCACCTGCAAGGAGGACTGACCTCCACCCCAGACCAGGTCATGAACCTCTTCGTAGGCGCAGGCAAGACTAACCTCCATCCTGGACCATAAACTATCTCGAACACCTTGTCTGGGAAACTGTGAGGACTGCCTTGAGAGGGCTCAGATTGTTTTATGGCTTGTTAATCATGAAACTATTGACTGGGAGTTTCCTTCTCCTCTTGAGAACAGGGTTATCAGAGGACTCTCTGAACTCATCCTACAAGGCCAAATGTGATTCTGTATGTTACAAGCACCTCCCTAACTGCCCAGCCCCTCCCTTGCCATGGCTCGTACCCCCAATTAAAGATCCTTTTGCTTCTGCATCAAGTTGGAGTCTTCCTGGCTTGTGTTATGGTTTTGTGAACTGGGCATAACAAATGAAATCTTAAGAGCCTGTTTAGTCTAGTGTGATGTTCAGGAAGTAAAAACGAAGCCACCACCTTTCCCTAACAAAGGAGAGGTTCAATCTAAGAAAAAGGTTAATACTTAACATACCTCCCTGACACGGATATAAATACCTTCTAACACGCACTTGCATGTCCTCAGGAACGAGGTCTACACTCCCTAAGCTGAAACTCAAAGTTAAGTCCCTGGAATCACATGAATCCCTCCTGAGACCTTAAAGCCTCAACACTGTTCTAAAGATTCTGGAATTCATTCTAATGTAGATTAGCCCCCCTCCCCACCTGCAACAAACAAGCAACAGTAAACAAGAAAACCCCCAAAGGTCTAAGAAATAAAATCTGTTGGCTTGTTTTCAAAAGCACCTGGCGCCCTTTTATGTTCACTTAATTTAAAAGTGAACCCTGGATCTCTGCTGGAATCTGATGCTCCGGCTATGCCTGGCCTCTGCCTCCCTCCATTACCCCTCTCAGCCAAACTAGAAGTTTAGAGTAAAAAATTAACAGCAAAACTTGCCTGCAAGGTCATGCTTCCAACAACCATTAAAATAAACAGTTTGTAAAATGTAGATTTGGACCCCCACACAGTTTGTATTGAGAGAAAAAAGAAAGGTAAATGTCAGAGGGAAAGAGAAGACTTGAATGGGATGTAAGAATGTAGCCTCCTGATTACTCAAGGAGGAAAGGGTTCATTCATGCCTTCATGCCAGTGAAGACTGTCCTGTGCCTCTGTCAGGGACCTCACGTGATATTCTGGGGTGATGCCTACCTTTGAAAAGCCACAAAGTTTTTCAAAGGGAGGCATAATTCCTGCTCTACAATCAATGTATGTCAGAGAAACGGGACCAAACGGCTGAAGATTGATGCTGTAATGTATGGAGAGAAAATGGGAACTGTCCAGGCAGCCACTGGTATGTCATTTCTTAGTTTTGGAAGATGCAGGCCCTGCACCTCCTATATATTCAGATATATTTATCCCTTTCAGGTCTCTGAGGTGGTTGAAGAATAGATAGCTAGAGTCTCATAGTTAAATTTTGAGTTGTTTAGGAATCAAGAGGGTGTTTTGGATCTAAGAAGATGCTTTTAAAATTGTGATGCAAGTTATTATGAAAGCTGAGTTAGATATAGAACTTTAAACTCATGGAGATGGTTAGATAGTAGAATGTTAAAGTCAGGGGCCAAAAACATATGGACTGGACATTGGGAATGTATGCTAAGCTATATAACTTTCATAATTGTGGCATATTTATTTCTGTTGTTTTATATTGTATTTACTGTTATAAGAGAAAGAACCATTTGTTGGACTGAAAGGGGGAGCTGTTGGGGGGAAGAGGGTGGAAGGGTGGGAAAGGAGGGGGGAGTAGGGAAGGGATTGTGACTGAGATGTAACTTGAAGACATAAAAAATAAATTATATAAAAAAAAGAAAAGCCAAAAAGTAACCGGTCACTAACTTCATACTCTGAGTCTCCAGTGCTTTTCTTACAAAGGGAGGATCATTATTCCTACTAAAAGTCTCTTGGAACACCCACAAGAAGCACACTTCTGAAGGGCAGACTTCTGTAGGGAGTTAGATTAATATAAATTAGATTTAGTAAATATCTAGGTTTCTGATACAGTCTCTTAATCCAGGGCATGAAGATCAACTTGGCTGTGAGCAATTAGCTTATCAGCTTGTGGATGAAGTCACATGAAACAAGGGGAGTCTCTAAGGACTGAAAAACAAGGTTGAAGCCAGGTGAAACAAGGAAAAACTTTATGGCCTGGCATTGTTTTCAACTGCTAAGTGGGCAGAGCCCAGATTAAGCTGAAGCAGGTGGAACAAGGAGCGATCCTATTTAAGGACAAGTGGATGAGCCTGGAGAAGTCGTGCTAAGGGCCCTCAATCCTAGAGAGCTCCAATGCTAGGGAGTCCTGCTGAAGAAAGTGCTAGTGAACTGATGGCTGGATTTCCCTGAGGCAGAAGGAAGCTGGTGAGCAAAGAAAGCCTCAGCAAGACAGCAAAAGGCCAAGGACTAAACCCTGTGGCTCAGCTTTTGCCTAGAGGGGTTTGACCTGTTGAACAGCGGCCTGAATGGAGCTGTGGCCAGCTTTAAAGACTGAGGCCGAGCGGCAGAGTTGCTGATACAAAGGAAATAAGTTGGCTTACAGACGCTGAGGTCTCCCAGAGAGAAGAAAGCCTCAAGCCTTATTTAAGGTGAAACCTCCATAGCCAATTTATCCTGACGAACCTGCGTCTGAGATATTCCAGAAAAAGGACTGCTAAGTGCATTAAAGGGTCTACCCCAGAGGCTGTGTTCCTGGCGACCGAGGACTGGCCCCAGAGACTGTATCCTTCTAAAAGGTTATGACAATAGTTGTAAGAGTTAGTTATCAGTAGGTTTAATGGTTAGGTCTTAGGGGTTGTAGGAATCTATAGGGGTTGTAGGCATTCATAGGGGTTGTAGGCATTCATAGGGGTTGTAGGAATTTGTAGGAATAATAGTTAAGTAAGTGTATTTGTTATAAGTGAATATAATTATTAATAAATAAGCGTTAATAATTAAAAAGGTTGGGTTTCAGACTTCCACTTCTACTTTACCTGTACTCCTGTTTTCTTTATGTTTTGGTGTGCTTCCTTGCTTTCCTGTAGGCACTATTGATAAAACACACAACCAGTAGTCAGTACCTCACATGATTTTCTTTAATCTAGTCCATCATTTAACTCCTCTTAAAATTTATAATTCTGTTTTGCCATATTCTTGGCATGTAGGTCTATATGTAACTATCAGTACATCTTGGAGATATATAATATATATTAAATATGTTATATATATAGTTTTTAAATAGTCCAAGGGATCTCTCTTAAGACATAAAATGATGTAAACAACTGTACTACAAGACTTGATGGTCCGTGGCATCAGCACAAATACTGTGCATAGAGACTTAGTCACCAGGGACAATGAATGCACTGTCAGTCTTCCATAAATACTGGTCTCAGTCAGACTCTGCCTTATATTTTAATGATATAGTAACATTGTAGTCTCTACCTCATGATAGAGTCATTTGCTATTTTTTGGTGTTAAACCTAAGAGAGAGAAGTTTTTGAGTGCTTAATTTGTGTGACAAGTCTTGACCTAAAAAGTGGGTTTAGACACTCCAGCAGGTAGAGGAATCTGTGTTTCACTCTCAGCCAGGCACTCTGCCAGCTGAGGGCAAGGCTCCTGTAGCACCTTTTTCTGTAACAGGTGAGTTGCTTTTTCCTTTAGTACTTTGAGCTAATTTGTTATTGATAACTGAATAGTGGGCACAGCAGTAAACCAGGGACATCATCAGCTGCACCCTGGGCTCTAGTGCGGAAATTAAAATTGGCTTTGGAAGTTCCGGGGGAGCCCTTGTATCTGTCTCAGTCGCATACAAAGTCAACTCCTTCCTTCATCTCTAGTCTCCAACATGGAGGTTGTCTGTCTCCCTTCTGCATGTTGGGGTTTGTTTGGTTGGCTGGTTTTTTATAACCCACTGAGTTCAGTTAGAACTGCCTTTAGGAATGTTGACTAACCTCAATTCGGTGACCTTGCACAGCTCTTATGTAAGTAGCCAGAGCTGCAGAGGGTTCATTAGTGCAATGGCCACATTATATCTAGAAGACACATTGTATTTTTAAGGTCCTAAAGATAAACCAAAACAAACAAACAAACAAAAAAACCTCCAAAAAAACCAAAACAAAAAAAAAACCACAAAAAACAAACAAAACAAAACCAGTCTATTAACAATGCATTCATTTGCCTTAATTCCCTGTGTTTTGTTCGGTTCATCTAGTTAACCAAATGTCTCCCTTAGGGATGGGGGCTGCTGGGTGCATTGGAGCACCTACCCAACTCTATCAGATCCCTGGGTTCCATTTCCTGCAGGGGCCGTGGAATGAGGAGAGGGGAGGGCTCTGGGCCTCTAAAATTGGCCTGATTTTTTTTTCCACCCAAGTACAAACAAAGCCTTGAAAATCATTCACTTGCAAAATAACTCTTAAAGAGATAACATCTTAATATTGATGAACTGTTGCTCTCTGAACCAGTGGTCGTATCCCTAAGTACTTAAGTCATTCTTGTTTTTTTTTGTTCCCATTGCAACATTTCATTTGACATCCACGCAGCGTCTGTGCTCTCTTGGAGCCAGCATCCCTTATTCCTAAGTAGTTAGGCGGTGCAGCCCGGGGACCGAGACCGTAGTGTGCACCTGGCGCGCCTAGGACACTCACTCTTCCACAGCCTGCACCGGGGGCGGAGCCAGAGCCCAGAGGAGTATATAGCCCTCCAGCTAGCTGTCGCCAGATCTGTAGTTGTCTTCCACTAGCTGCAATGGGCGGAGAGTTTTGGCTGCTGCTCTTGTGCGCCCTGCTGCTGCCAGCCTTGTGGCTGCTGAGCTTCTTGCGCACTGATACTGACCTGACGCTGCTGTGGGCTGTGTGGCTGGGCCGGCGTCCAGGTGAGGACCTTCTTTGATCTCCAGCTCCAAGTGGGAGTCCTGATCTCTGCTAAGTCAGGTCCTTGTGGGTCGCCTCTGGTTGTTGAAGCCTCAGTGAGCCAACCTGGACCATTCCCAGGGTTGAGGGTTAGAGAGGAAAAGCCTGGGCAAATGGAGGAGTTTGGCGTTCTTATGGCCTGTCCGGATCTAAAGATGGAAAGTTTCGCCTTCCAGACTGGGAAACCTCTCTTAAGAAGTTGCCAAACCGCTCCTGAGAGAATATCTTTAAGACTTTGCCTCACGTGAACCTCAGAGATTTATGGCAGTATCAGACAAAGATTGTGGGGAACAATGAGCCCCATGGCTTGCGAGGAAGCCTTTTCATTCCAAAAATGCAGAATCCTAGGCAAAGTAGGCCCCCCCCCCCCCGCTTGGCTACTCATTGACCCAGAAGCTCAGCAACCCTAAAGGACTCAGACTTTCTTTATTAAGTAACATGATTTTTGCGCGGTAGTGGGGAATCTATCTGGTGCTTTTTGGTCCATGTCTCGCTTCGTATTCGATGTACCTGTACCCCAGGTTCTGTAACTAAACATATGCTGTATGCTCTGTAGGCAGTATGCTTAGCGTTTCTCAACTCTATTCAGCACTGCTCTAGAAGCAGATGCTGCTGGTGCTGCTTTGCAAACAGGAGAGCAACATTCCAATACAGTAAATGGCATGCTCACATGTAGACTTTGGATTCTAGGAATCCAGTCAGATTTTCCCGGTCTCTTATGACAGTACCCAAAGTTTTTGGTGACATTTACTTGGAGATGGTAGCTCACAACACAGTGTTTTTATGCTGAGTGGGTGAAAATTGGCTGGGGTAGTTGGGGGTTTGTCACGATTGATAATATACTTTTGTCTTTCTGCCTCCCTGCAAAACTCACCCCTACAGACCAAAATCTTACTCCCCCAGTTTTCATTTTTAGGGAATAACTTGTGAAGACTTGGCAGTCAATACACAGAAAAACTTACGTGAGCAGGTAGCTGTGCTAGGTGACTTTCTTATTAGATAATAGAACCTTTCCTTGATTAATTGCTTCATTTCGGCAGCAAAAGGTGTTTCATGTTGGGTGGTTTTGTGTAAACTTGGACTTGGGGGGATGAAACAAAATTAATACTTTTATTATGTAATCCTACAAAAGTCATTTAACCCATCAAAAGGAAAATTGTTGATAGACAGCTACAAGGTCAGTAAAAATAAAGTATATGACATTAGTTTAATTAGATCTAGAGACACAAGTCATATTGAAACAAGTCACAAAATGTTAATAGCTTTTAAATTTTAGATTAATCTTAAAAATTAGTCTTTCGAGCCGGGCGGTGGTGGCGCACGCCTTTAATCCCAGCACTTGGGAGGCAGAGGCAGGCGGATCTCTGTGAGTTCGAGGCCAGCCTGGTCTACAAAGCAAGTCCAGGACAGTCAGGGCTGTTACACAGAGAAACCCTGTCTCGAAAAACCAAAACAAAAATTTAGTCTTTCTTAAACCTAGATTGAGAAAAGATTAAGCTCCCTCAAACTTCTTTTATGTACATGAAAGTACAGAATATGGGTGAATATATCATGTATTTGTGGAATTAAAATTTTATAGAGGATAATTTTAGGGAATAATGTCTCAAGAGACTTAGGGTGGGGTGAGGATTGAAGAAAATAATACAAGGAACACAGAAATAGATACAGATTCCTAAAACAACATAGACTGGAATAAGTGCATGCTTTATGAAGATTTTAAAAGCAAAAAAATCTTCCTTTCTGTGGATTATATTTTGTCTTTTTAAAAATTAAGAAAAGTAAAATATAAAATTCCAGAATACAAAAGGATAAATGGTAACAGGCCCTCTCCTGCCCTAGTCCACACTCCTGTCTCCCCTCTAATGGCAGGCATCATTTCCGGCTCTTCCAGAACCTGGAAAGAATCTCTGCATCTGCACACCTGAATCTGACATGGTGAAATATAAGGTTTATTTTCAGTGATAATTACAGTTAGCATTTCTTCAGTGCCAAGTGTGTGCCCTTTAATGCTCTGGAGAGTGTTGGAGTGTTAGTTCATTTTTTCCAACAGTCCTTTGAGGAGTGATTTGTTATTTGCTATGCATCTGTGAGGAAGAGACACTGAGTGCACCCTCAGGAGATGTAGGCTCTAGGGCTGTGGATCATCTGTGAGAAGGAAGACACTGAGTGCACCCTTAGGACATGGAGGCTCTAGGGCAGTGGATCATCTGTGAGAAGGAAGACACTGA
>CAJQZJ010034299.1:2639279-2657156 GCA_907164525.1 Lophiomys imhausi | reverse complement strand
ATCATCTGTGAGAAGGAAGACACTGAGCACACCCTCAGGAGATGGAGCCTGCAGGGGCATGTGATGGAGATGGAAGCTGAGCTTTGACTGGCCCTGGAGAGGCTCAGCTCACAAAACAGAATTTATTCAAACTCCTTTGTTGAGCCAGTTTGAAACAAGCGCACCAGATCCCATATTTTAACACCTCTAACTAAACCCAAATTGGAATCTGAATATATGTGATAATCTTGTTTGCTAGTTTTGTTAAATCCTACATAGTTAAAAATATTTTTATTAATCCTTTGAGAATTCCATGCATACAATATGTTTTTATTGTATCCATCTTCCCTTCCCAGCTCCTCCCACCCACACTGGATCGTCCCCAGTTGTTGTTCTCTTTTTTATTTGCCTTCTTTTGTTTGTTCTTGTCCGGTTCCCACCTTCTGCCCTGCCCCAATGCACTGAGGCCAATTCCTGCTTCCCATACACGCACGGATGAGAGACCACCTATTTAAGCCCACTGGCCTACCATGGGCCTTCTCTTTAAAGAAAACTGACTGTCCCTTTCCCACAAGCCATCAGCTGTCAACAGCACCTGAGGGTGAGGCACGCGAGCCTTTTGGCCTCTCCTTGCCATAATGTCTGATCTTGTCCGGGTAGTGTGCAGTCAGCCACAACTGCTGTTGAGTTCAAGAGTGCAGAGGTTCCCTTACACAGAGAAGAAGTTTCAGTTCAGGCCCCCCACAACCTGTGTCTCTTAGAATCTTTCTGTCCTCTCTTCCTTGATGGTCCCTGACCCTTGGGGAGAAGGTTGTTTGTTTTTTTTGTTTGGTAAGCCAGAGTCTCAGGTAGCCCAGCCCAACCTCAAGCTTGCTATGTATAAGGAGGGTAATCTTGAGCTCCTGATCCTCCTGCCTTCACCTCTGAGTGCTGGGATCGTATGTGTGTGCCACCACAGCCATCTTACACTGGGCTGGGGATTGGAGCCAGGGCCTAGTGCATGCTAGACAAGCATTCTACTAGCTGAGCCCCATCCCTGGTGCCCCCACAACTGGCTTTCTTAAAGATAAGCATTTCACACCACTGTGATCTAAGGTTCAGAAAGACAGTGGCCATCATCTTCCCCAGCACCCCCCCCGCCCCCCCCACCCCCGCCTTTGTGTGGCTGCTATACCACTTGGGCAATCTTTACAGGGATAAAGATGCTTGGGGACCATGACTCACATTTCTGCCCTCTGTAATTCCTATGATGAAAGCCCAATACATTGGGACCATTGACAAATATCAGATGTGACTGGCAAAAGAAGAAAATATTACTTTTTAAGTGCAGGATAATCATACCACAAATGGTAAATCCAGATCCTTACCCAACAACTGCACCACAAAAATTGGAATAATAGAACTAAAAACTGGAGGGGACCCAGTTCTTTAATCTGAGTCTCCAATTTAAGGGATAAGAAAATTAAGTCTAGGCAATTAGTTTCTACTTAGCACATTTAATTTTCTTTATCAAATACATAAATAGAGTCTTAGAATGAGATCATTGGGATTGGAATAAAGGCTGGAAAATTTACCAAGAATTCTGAAATATACAAAATATTGGATGGATAAAAAACATATGCTTTTAAAAAAATCTTTTAGATGTTTTCTTAAGATTTTTTGGTATTGAGACATGTCAGCACCCCCCATTCTACTCCAAGTAGATGATGAGCATCGAAGAATCTCCATTTGGAGATGGCTGCATTAGTGGCAAGCTTGCCACTGGGCAAGAAAAACCCCTTGCTTCAATTGTAGACAGAATGCTGTCCGAAAAGGACAAAACTTGAAAGCAGGTAAGTTGACAGCCTAGCTCAGCCAAGACAGGGTAGGCAAATCCTTCATAATTCCTGCTTTATAATTAATGTCTGTCAGAGATACTGGGCCAAAAGACTGGAGATAGATGCTCCAACGTTATAGAGAGAAATTGGGGACTGTCCAGGCAGCCAGTTGTCTGTCATTTCTTAGTTTTAGGAGCTGCTTGCTCTGTACTTTCTGTTTATTCAGATATATTTTTCCTCAGGTCTCTGTTATAGTTGAAAACTAGATAGTTACAGTCTCACAGTTAAGTTTTAAGTTGTTTGGGAATTAAAAGGATGTTCTAGGTCTAAGAAGATGTTTTTTTTTTTTTTTTTATAAATACTTTATTTTTTTTTTCTTCAAGTTACATCTCAGTAACAAACCCCTCCCTATTCCCCCTTCCCAACCCGCCCTTCCACCCTCTTCCCTCCAGAGGTTTCCCCTTTCAGTCCAACAGCTGGTTCCTTCTCTTATAACAGTAAGTATTATACAAAACAATAGATATAATTATGCCACATTTATGAGATTAAATTGGCCCAGTATACCTTCCCAATGTTCAGTTTATACCTATTTGGCCCCTGACTTTAACATTCTACTATCTACCCAACTCCATGAGTTTAAAGGTCTATATGTGACTCAATAACATACATTCCCAATGTCCAGTCCATATGTATTCAGCAACTGATAATGATATTCTATTATCTATCTATCTTGATGAGTTTAAAGTTCTATTCCTAACTTAGTTACCATCCTAACTTGCATTACCAACTTAAAAACAAAAAAGAAGATGTTTTTAAGTTGGTAATGCAAGTTAGGATGGTAACTAAGTTAGGAATAGAACTTTAAACTCATCAAGATAGATAGATAATAGAATATCATTATCAGTTGCTGAATACATATGGACTGGACATTGGGAATGTATGTTATACCTTATAGTTTTCATAATTGTTGCCTAATTTTTCTTATTGTTTTGTATTGTATTTATTGTTATAAGAAAAAGAACCTTTTATTGGACGAAAAAGGGAGAGATATTGGGGGGGGAGATACACCTTAAATAATAATAAAAAAAGAAAATATTACCGTTGAAGATCTGAATTTAAAGAAGCATGGAAGAGGCTTCATATAGCATTATTTTCCCTACAGTGGTGGCCTATCTCAACACTTCCTGTCACTGTCCTGAACTTTTCTTGGCTTTCCTCTGGAAGGCATTTGTATTCCTGCTTACTCTTTAGGATTCAAATATAATGTGAATGATAGATCATCAGCCCCTATATTCTTTCGAGTACTGAAAATAAAAGCCTCTGGGGGGGGGGGACGGGAAGAAATCATAGGAAATTTGAAATTGTAAGTTTCACATAGTAGGTTGTCATATTTAATGACATGGCTTAAATTTTATTTATTCTTTTGCTGTTGTTGTTTTGAATCAGGTATTCTCTACATAGTTCTGGTTGTTCTGGAATTCACTACGTAGACCTGGCCAGCCTTGAACTCATAGAGATCTACCTGCTTCTGCCTCTCCAGTGCTGGGATTAAAGGTGTACACCGCCACCCAGCTAGCTTATTTACTCTTCACTCCTGTTTTGTTTCTCTTTGATATATGAGTATCACTATCCCACGCATATTCCTGCCAACCCTTCTCCTTCCTCCACAGAACAGGTACTGACTGACATGGTGGTGTGGGTGACTGGAGCCTCAAGTGGCATTGGTGAGGAGCTGGCCTTCCAGTTATCTAAACTTGGAGTGTCCCTGGTGCTGTCAGCCCGAAGGGTGCAGGAGCTGGAGCGGGTGAAGAGAAGGTGCCTGGGTGAGTAAATTCCCAACAACAGCCATGCTCACTAGAAGCCAGAACACAAACTCCAGTTCAGCATTTGAAGAGAGGGAAGGTGGGACTGTCCTGTGCCGTTCACGCTGGCCCCAGAGCTTCATGCACTGCCCAGACCACCTCTCTGTCACCTTTAAGCAGTGGCACTTGCTTGGCTTTTCCTTCCTTTCGGCTACCTTCCTACTCTCATTTTTGCACAGATTCTCACCTCAGGCGGGGCCACCTATTCTCTCAATGTTTGTGGAACAATGATCAAATGACTTATAACTTTCTTGAGAGAAAGAACAGATTGGCTCTCATCTGTAATATGCAAATGTGACCATTGAGATGCAGCTTGATATGGTTAGTATTCCTGCAAGGGGCAGCCATGCTATTTTTGCCTTTTTTTTTTTTTTTGACTTTTAATGTGGTCATGTTCAATTAGAAAGCAGGCTCAAGTAAAAAAGTCATTGTTACTTAAAGAACATTTCGTGTCTAAGTGGAGATAATTTTGAGGTTTTCCCCAGGATATATTTTTGCATGACTTCTTTTTCTTTTTGCTGTTGACTTTCATGCTTGAACTAACTATCCAACAGTGAGATTTTGTTGTCCCATTACTGCTCAGTGAGGCCACCCTGCTCTTTCACTGCTTTCAATGGCTCTGGCACCTGAGGCCAGTGCTGGTTCTTCTGATATCTGCCTTACTTGTGTAACTTGCAATTCCTGCCCTGGGGGAGCAAATGAGACCTTTTGACTTTTTGAGTCCTTAGGTGGCTAGAGGGTGCAGCAGGAAATAAGTCTATCCTTTGCTTTAAAAAAAAAAGTTTTACATTTTGAGAAGTTTTGTGCAACTGTATTGTATATTGTCTGTATTCCCTGTGTCCCCACACTGTTCACGCCCTCCCCACCACTGTCCCATTAGTTGACTTTCTATCCCTAGGTAGTTTCATGTCTACTTTCATGTAACACACACACACACACACACACACACACACACACACACACACACACACCCCTTTATGTCTCTTGTTAGTTATTCCTATTTTTATCTCATTAAGTTCTGTTAAAATACATGAAATTCTTCTGAGATTTTTGATATTTGTTTGTTTTTGTTTTTGTTTCTTTTTGGTTTTTCGAGACAGGGTTTCTCTGTGTAACAGCCTGGCTGTCCTGGACTCACTTTGTAGACCAGGCTGGCCTCGAACTCACAGAGATCCTCCTGCCTCTGCCTCCCGAGTGCTGGGATTAAAGGCGTGCGCCACCATGCCAGGCTGATATTTGTTAAGATCACTCAAATGCTATCTGCTTTAGAGAGAGAATGATGGGCTTCTAATAAGCACGAATACTCCACAGCTAGTGTTTGGAATATTCTGCAGAAGTCTGTCAGTTTTATTTGATTTATTGTGTGGTTTAACTGGAGTTTCTTTCTTAATTTTTGCTTGTTTGTTTGAATGAGCTTTCTGTTGTCTGTGGGGTATTAAAGTCACCTATTATTTTATCTGGACCTAGTTTCCCTTTTATGTCCTGTTATGTAAGATTAGGTACCCTATTGTTCAATTCACATATGTTTACAATTGCTTCATCTTTGTGATAGATCATCTTTTTTTTTTTTTTTTCTTCAAGACAGGGTTTCTCTGTATATCACTAGCTGTCCTGGACTCACTCTGTAGACCAGGCTAGCCTTGAACTCACAGAGATCCACCTGCCTCTGCCTACTGAGTGCTGGGATTAAAGGTGTGCGCCACCATGCCTGGCTATGTATTATCTCTTTTAGATAGTAGTAATCTCTTCTAATTTTGGTTCAAGGATCTCTTATCAGTTAGATAAATAACTAATGTTTGGTTTTAAATCACAGTTTTAAATTACATTTAATTTACATTATTTGGTTTACATTATTTCCCTAACTCTGTGTGTGTGGTCTTTGACAGTTTGTTTCTTCAAAAAAACAATTGGATCTTGTTTGTTAATGGAGTAAGATGGTGTGTATCTTTTTGGAGAGCTAAGAGAACTCACATTAAAGGTCACTATGGATTGCATTAGCTACATTAGTTCTTGGAATCTTATGTTTGTTTTTGGTTGTCTCAATTGTTGTCTCTTGTGGGTCTCCTCTTCCTTGGGGTTCGTGGGCCAGTGGCCAGTGAGAGCATGGGGAACAGATGCATGAGCAGGGTTTAGACAGCCATGAATATGGTGGAAAGACTTCTGGAGTCAGCTTCAGGGAAAGAGCTCATTTTTATTTTTCCAGGAGTAAGGTATATAGGGGTTCTTAGGGTTACCGGCAGGAAGGGTTGACTGGTCATAACACAGTACCTAATTATCAAATGGCAGAAAGGGCTGAGCAGGACTTAGGTGCTGAATCGCTTGCAGGAAACTGTGTGGGGTCATCCTCCAGATAAGGTCAGGAAAAAGAGGAAGCCTTTTAAGACCCTGCCACTAAGGTTACAGTCCACTCCCTTTCTCTGCAGGGCTTCCTCTTCTCTGCCTGACCTTATCTGGAGAGTATCTCTAAGCACAACCCCCGTATTTTCCACCTCTGAGGAAAGTCACATAGTCCATGCCCAAATTTCAGGTTCCACTTCCTTTTTCCTGATAAGAACCTGCCTGGCAAGTACCTGGGATTCCTCTTCATGTAAATGAAGCATCCCCAGCCCCTCAGCCAATAATGTGCACCCACTCTGGGAACCCCTACCCACTCCCCAAAGATGTATATAGCCCTTGTTCACCCCAAATAAAGTTAAACTGTCTCACTGAAGCTGCCTTCTGGAAGTCCATCTGTCACATTCATGGCCGACTGAACCCTGCTCCCCATTTCTGTTCCCCTTGCCCTTGTGGGCTGGTGGCTGTTGATCCCCAAGGAAGGGGAGACCCACAGTGTATGGCTCTGTAAGAAAGACGGGAGAGGGGATGGAGAGATGACTCAGAGGTTAAGAGCACTGACTACTCTTCCAGAGGTCCTGAGTTCAATTCCCAGCAACCACATGGTGGCTCACAACCATCTATAATTAGGTCTGGTGCCCTCTTCTGGCATGCAGGAGTACATGCAGATAGAACAGTGTATGCATAATAAATAAATAAATCTTAAAAAAAAAAAGAAAGACGGGAGAGGACCAATGTTATCCTTCTGTGTGTGCCTCTGTAAGTAAGTAGGAATTTTTTCCTCAAGGCTTAATGTTTTTTTTCTTCATTGTGTAGTTTTAGTATCTTGAATATAATGTGTCAGGGAAGGTTCTTCTCTGCTCATGTCTTCTTGGGTTCTAAGTACTCTTGTTCTTGAATGTTTGAGTTTGAGGACAGTCTGGTCTACAAAGCAAGTCCAGGACAGCCAGGGCTATTACACAGAGAAACCCTGTCTCCAAAAAAAAAAAAAAAAAAAAACCAACCAAAAAACAAAACCAAACATAACTCTATACTTCTAAATGAGCTGTGGGTTTGTTTATTTATTTTTGCTGTTGTTTTGTTTTATTTTGCTGTAGGATAATCTTGATTTTGCCAGAGTTCTTTCACAAGTTCTACTAGATCCATTCATCCCTTTTGGACGGTACAGTGATAGACTTAAGGAGAGCAGGAAAGAGCTTGATTGAATTGTAGCATGATTTTTCTCACTAATGTGCAGATGTGTCTTAATTTAGAGAATGGCAATATGAAAGAAAAAGATATACTGGTTTTGCCCCTTGACCTGACTGACAGAAGTTCCCATGACATGGCCACGAAAGCTGTTCTTCAGGAGTTTGGGAGAGTAAGTAGCAATTTTGCGACAGAATATACATTATTTCACTTTTCTCAGATTGGTTAAAATTGCCAAAGAGATTCTTTCTTATCTGTTGTGACTCATTCAAAGAGATTCAGGCACATGGAATGCATTAGTGAGTCAGGTCTTAATCACTTGGATCTCTTGATCTCTGGGTCTTTTTGGTCATTAGTATTTTTCTTACCATTTTTTTTTTTTTTTTGGTTTTACGAGACAGGGCTTCTCTGTGTAGCCCTGGCTGTCCTGGACTTGCTTTATAGACCAGGCTGGCCTTGAACTCACAGAGATCCGCCTGCCTCTGCCTCCCGAGTACTGGGCTTAAAGGTGTGCACCACCATACCCAGCTTTTCTTACCTTTTAAACTCTCAATTCCTACTGTAGGCAAAAGAGCCAAAAATTCACCACAACTTTGATATTTATGAGTTTTGGTGTATTTTGTGAAATATTACTCAGACTAAATAGGTGAATTCTATAGATTTTGTCTTTTTTTTTTCTGTTTTGTTTCAAGACGGGGTCTCACTGTATAGGTTTGACTGTTCTAGAACACATCTTGTAGACCAGACTAGCCTTGAACTCACAGAGATCTGCCTGCCTCTGTTTGGATCACAACACCTGGCTTGCTTTTATCTTCTTATTGTTGACTTTGGAAAGGTGACATTGATGTACTGATTCATCAGATTAACAACATAGCCATTCATCACTGGGAATTCCATTAGTCCGTTCACGTACCTTCTCTGAAGAATCTTCTTTCTGATTTTATTTAACTAGATTGACATCCTGGTCAACAATGGTGGAATATCCCATTGTTCCTTTGCTGTAGATACCAACTTGGATGTCTTCAAGGCGCTAATAGAGGTGAACTACTTAGGGACAGTGTCCTTGACCAAGAGTGTTCTACCTCACATGATGGAGAGGAATCGAGGAAAGATTGTGATCTTGAATAGCATTGGGGGAATTGGGCCCGTACCACTCTCCAGTGGGTACACCGCCAGCAAGCATGCTCTTCGGGTAAGGTTGCTTCAACTCAACTCTGCTAGCATTGACAGCAGTGTGCATGAGGGATTTGTCCATCAGCGGGTGAGGCTGACGGGACTAAGGAGTAAATGCGGGACTACAGAAAGAAAAGAACTTTGAGAGTACAGCACCAGTAAATGACCAAAAATATTTGAGCTATACATGTTTCTTACTTATTCAACAGTATTTTCATTGTGAATCTGCATGATGGATGCTGCATACTGAGATGAATCCTGGGGAGAAAGATTATTTTTGCTCTACTAAGCATATATTGTCTTTTTCCTTGGCCCTTTACTACATTTTCTTTTGTTGTTGTTGGGGTTTTTTTTTTTTTTTTTGGTTTTGTTTTTTTTTCAAGACAGGGTTTCTCTGTATAACCCTGGCTATCCTGGACTCACTTTGTAGACCAGGCTGGCCTCGAACTCACAGAGATCCACCTGTGTATGCCTCCAGAGTGCTGGAATTAAAGGGGTGTGCCACCACACCCTTGCCCTTTACTACATTTTCAAGACAAACTTCCACTCTAACCTTTCTTATCTGGTCTTACTCTGTATGCATGACTATGTGTTCATTGGTCCTGGGCTCCATGTCTCTCCTAAGAAAACATGGACTCTATTCATTCCAGAAAGAAGAAAATCAAGACAAAGCCTAGGAGAAAAGCTTGATCTGTTTTATCTTATGACTAGTAAGTGCCAGAACATAATGAAATCTTAGGTTGGCTTAAGAGTGAAAAGAAAGCAAGGTGGGAGTGGCGCATGCCTTTAATCCCTTTAGGAGGCAGAGGCAGTCTGATTTTTAAGTTTGAGGCCAGCCTGATCTACAGAGCATGTTTCAGGACAGCCAGCGCTACACAGACAAACCTTATCTCAAAAAATCAACAAAGAAAGAGTGAAAACAAAGCAATGATAAGGGTGGTGATTTAAAAAACATAAAATGTAATTCATCCCATTGAAGGTGAATTTTATTTTTTCTTCTTTCTTTCTTCTTTTATTATCTATTAGGGATTTTTTAGTACACTCCACACTGAACTTTTTAACTATCCGGATATAACAGTGTCTACCATTTGCCCAGGACCTGTGCACTCGAATATTTACGAGAATTCTTATACTAGAGAAGTCACTGAGGTAAACATTTTTCATTGGAAAGTAATTGGAATGTTTTACTATTTATCCCATAGTGTTGAATCATAGATTATGGTTTCTGTCAGAAGTACTTATGAATTAGTGACATAACCCCTATTGTTATGAGGCATGGTAAAGTCAGCTGGCAATGTTTGGCATCCAGTTTTTACAAGGCTAATGAAATCACTACAGTGTCAGTTTTAAGTTGGCCACCCTGTCCACTGTTGTGCAATAACTGTAGCTGGTATCTTCTATCTTCTTCTACCTCATCACCACAGATGGGTGGAACTTCATTTTTGTGGGGTTTTCATACGGTTCTTGAGATGATAACAGTCATTAGGCACTGTGGTAAAGAAAATGTGGAGCGTTGATCTTTCAGTTAGACAGCTGGTCTGTGTATGATTCCTGTGAGGTGTGGTGGAATATAATGGAAGTTTAAGACACCCACCATCACCTGTAGAAACTTGGACAGGGTTCCACATTGCGTGGGTCCCATTGCCCTACAGTCTTTGGCTCCTTCTTAACATAACATTTCTGTAAAATAGCTTGATAAATCTCCAGCATCCTTTTCATCTTAAATTTTTTTAGACTTTAGGGAATAATGGAAGTGAGTTTCCCAAGATGGCAACAAGCCGCTGTGCCTGGCTAATACTAGTCTCCATAGCCAATGATCTGAAAGAAGCCTGGATGGCTGATCAGCCTATCTTGTTCGGAACATATGTGTGGCAGTATGTGCCAATCCGGGACTGGATAATTTCAAGAAAGCTGTGGAAGAAAGTTATTGAAAGCTTTAAGGTTGATCTGGTAAGAGTGACTTTTCTATTAGTATGTATTCATCTTGTATGAAAATACAAAGTCTTCAAATGCTTTAGAATAGTTTTTGCTACCTTCAAACCCAGCTCACAATATAAATACCAAAAGAAAGAAAGAAAGAGAAAGAAAGAAATATTCTATCATCAAATGTAACTGACAATTAATCATACATAGCCACTGGTCCAGGTGTTCCAGAAGTTTTACATGGCAAGCAAAGACTGTTTTCTTCTATGCTTAATGATTAAGAGAGTAAGTTTCAGAAAACTCTCTTCTCTGTTCCCTCCCATCATCTCCTACCCAGCCTCCCCATCTTAGCTCAGGAGTCACGTCCTTGAAAGGATGTCTTCTCCTCACTTCCACTTCTCCCGGAGTCAGGTGACCCTCAGCTCCTGAGCTTTCCATTTTCAAAACAACCCACTATACTAAGACAGTGCGTGCGCACGTGCGCGCACACACACACACACACACACAAACACACCACACACACACACACACACACACACACACACACACACTGTGAAGTCCTTATTTCTTCTATCTAAGCCCTGAAGCACTCCCCTCATCCCAGGGAACAAGGCTGATTACTCACTCTTTCCCCATCTCTCCTACAACACTGAGTGGGGAATACTAACTGTTTCTGGGAAAAAAAAAAGGTTCATGGGTACACAGTAAGTGTAACATGTTAAGCTTAAAATCTTTGATTACAGTTATCCATAAGAAAGCCTATTGTGTGTTGTTTTCATTGTTGAAGTTGTTTCTTCTGTATGCTACAAGCATTTTTTAGGATTTATTTTTTACTTATGTATTTGTATATTTGTATGTGTGTGTATCTGTTACATGTCTGTGGGTGCCCGTGAAGGCCAGAAGAGTGTCAGAACCCCTAGGAATGGTTGTGAGACTCCTTTTGTGGGTGCTAAGATCCAAACTCAGATCCTCTGGAAAAACAGCAAGTGGTCTTAATTGTTAAGCCACCTCCCCAGCACTTGTTACAGCCACTAAAAAACATAGTCACTACATAGTTGGATGTGGTGGCACATCCCTTTAATCCCAACACTTGGGAGGAAGAGGCAGAGGCAGGTGGACCTCTTTGAATTTGAAGCTTCCTGGTCTATGTAGACCAACCTGTTGTATAGTGAGTTGTGAGTTCCAGGATAATCAGGGCTACACAATAGAGAAACCATGTCTAAGAAAAAACACCAACCAAAGAACAGTGACAAAATCTGCAACCAAATAGGCAAACAACAGCAAAACCAGATAAATAAATAATCACTATGAAAGAGAACCACACTTCATAGATTACGTAACATATCAGTAATTAACCAGTCTTCTCTATTTTTTAGACAGTTAATTACCTCTATCTTACCATGTTGTAATGAAAATGAATCGAGTAGGGAAAAGCCAAGAGAAAACTTTAACAAATATGCTTAAAGACATTAAGATTATAAAACATTTACATGGTATCCTAAAATATAGAGGTTGAAATATCACGAGGAGGGCCTTTTGCTGTCTACTAGGTTGAAATGTGGATCAGCTTCCTCGTGTCCAGTCACTTATAAACATTCTAGTAGTTCTGGATCTTGGTCACATGAGATAGCTAAGGGAGACTTCATGGAAAACTACCTGTGCTTCAGTCAGAAAGATAGCTTAGGAAGCTGCCTAGAGCTTAGTGACAAGAGAAGCCCTGGGAGGGAACATTCCAAAAGAGGGAGCTTGGTACCCTACGGCAGAGCTGGGGCCCGGTGTTAGGATATCTGGGTTCAAATCACAGGTCCAAGGCATACTCCCCTGTGACCTTTAGCAGGTCACTTCTTTGACTTAAGCGGCTCATCTACACAATGGACATTGGATGACAGTAACAGTCATAGAGCTGTTATGGGTATTAAGTAAGAATACAGGGCCAGAGACACTTCCTAAACACAGACTGGAGCATTGTCAGAGCTGTGTCCTTTGATTCTCCATTTCAAGCTGAGTTTGGAAATAGCAAGGGTAGATGCTTAGGCTGTTTCACTGTTGTGACTCTTATGAGTGGTTGACATGAAGATGGGGGTACCAATATTGCTTCACTATCCTGGTTTTAGTTTTCTCAGTATATACCCTGGTATGATTTACATATGGTTCATCCTCCAAAGCTTTTTCCCAAAGCTGAACCTCCTCTAAGAGACAGTGTCTGCTACAAGGTCATGAGGCATTCCCCTAAGAAGGGATTAACGGACTTCTCGAAGGACTCTGGTAGCTCTAGAAAGAATGAGTTGTCATAAAGCATGGCTACCCACTATGCTTGGTTTCTTTTCCATTTCTCTACAGGATGACCCAGATGGCTATCATCGCAAGAGGCTAAGCAAATGAGGCCTCCCAGTCCTGCACTTTCAGCCATCAAACTGTAAGAAAAACTAATTTTCCTACAACCACAGACAGGAGTGGACTAATATACAACTCTAGTTGCTGAACATCATGTCCCATCATTCCCAGTTTGAAGAGTCGAGAGAAATTAGCATACTGTACACATACTCTTGTTACCAGTTAACATTTTCAATGTCTCATGATAAGACAGAGAAAGAAGATATTGCAGAGACTGTCTGTCAGAGGGAGAGAGGGACCAAGCACTTCCAAGGGTACAGTCTTTCAGAAAGGTGTATGCCAAAGCTATTTTGTGATATTTACAGAACCTCTCTTAGTGCCCATTCTTAGGGGAGGCAAATGGCATATCCCCCCAAAATAAAATTACAACATGAGATGTCCTGGGCGGTGGTGGTGCACGCCTTTGGTTCTAGCACTAAGGAGGCAGAGGCAGGCAGATCTCTGTGACTTCAAGGCTGGCCTACTCTACAGAGCGAGTTCCAAGACAATACAAAGAAACCCTGTCTCGGAAAACAAGAAACAAACAAACAGTCACATCATGGGCACAATCATGATTTCTTGTTTTGCTCTTTAAATAATATATGAAAACATACATATATTTTATTATTTTATTTATATATTAAATCTTAAAGTTTTCCTTTCTTAGCCAGGCATGGTAGTGCCTGCCTTTAATCCCAGCACTCAGGAGGCAGAGTCAGATGGATCTCTGTGAGTTCGTGGCCAGCCTGGTAGAGTCCAGGACAGCCAGGCTTTGTTACACAGAGAAACTCTGTCCCCCCAAAAAAAAAACAATAAATAAATAAATAAATATAATAAAAAGTTTTCCTTTCTTTGAACTCCTTCCCTGCAACCTTCTTTATTCCCCTAAAAACTGCTTGTCTCCTCTTCTTTGATTATTAAATATATTTACATATGTAATTGTTATTACTACATATATATGCATAAATATAGGTATAATCTGTGGAGCCTGTTCACTGTTGTATGTACATGATTTAAGGGCTGACCATTTGGTACTGGGTAGCCAGTTAGGGTGCTCCTCCACAGAGGAGGACTGCCTTTCCCACCCAGCATCTTTTAGTGGCCTGAAATTCTTTAAGGGTGGAACCCTGTGATTTTCCTCCTTCACATTACATGTGTACTGGTGTTGTCCTTGTTCAGGTAGAGTTATTTTCCAAATATTTCAATTCTAAAGACTCTAAATGATTGTATATATTTATTAAGGCAGTCATGGATGTGATGTACTAACTAGAAGAGTACAGATAAGAGATTGCATGAAATGCCATGCATAGACACTAACGAATGGTGTTTATTCCATGTAGAAATTATAGTGATGCTAAGTCCAGGGGTGGTAATTGTGTGCCAATCTAAAGTTATGACTGTGATTTTAAAAGTCCAATGTAAGCATCTGAGCAGGGTTTTAAATATTCTTAGTGGTTATTTGATTATGATATAGATCACAGAACAGGACTACATTTCAAATACTGGGGCAAATGGTAGAGACTTGGTCATCTTACTTTTAATGTTTTACAGGCCACAGAATCCCCTTGAAGTCTGGAAGTCAAAAGATGACTGAAGGGATGACCTAGTGCTTTCCTAACCACCAGAAAGGAAGCTGGGAACATAGATATAATACGCTTCTCATGCACAGAAGACTGACTGAATACCAAAGTATAACTTTATATCTATTATCTTTCAAAAGGCTGACCAGGTAGCTCAGGCTAGCCTCTATCAGGATTCTACTACTCACAGCCTCCTGAATGTTGGAATTTCAGACATGTGATCCTCTATCTTGTTTCATTTTAACTTTGATCTAACTCTTTCAATGCATAAAAAATAAAATATTGCCATGAATATTGAAAAAAGGATAATATATACTACATAATTGAATAAAACAACATTTAATTAAGTAGACCTAAGGTCAGTCTCAGTTGTCATTCTTCAGTTACCATTCACCTTGATTTTTTTGTTTGTCTTGCTTTAAATATTTTTCTTTTCTTCTCTCATACATTATATCCTGACCACAGTTTCCCCTCCCTCCACTCCTTCCAGTGTCTCCATAACCTCTCACCTCCCTAGATCCACTCCTCTGTTTCCTTTCAGAAAATAGCATGCTTTCTAGGGATGTCAATCAAATATGTGTCATAAGAAGTTACAATATGACTAGGCACAACTCTTTTATCAAGGCTGGATGATGCAACCCACTAGGAGGAAAGGGGTCCCAAGAGTAGGCAAAAGATTCAGAGACACCTGGACTCCATTGTTAGAAGTCTCACAAAAACACTAAGCTACACAAACCATAACATAGATCAGACTAGGCTCTGTGATTATTGCTTCAGTTTCTGTGGGCCTCTATGAGTCCTGCTTAGTTGATGCTGTGGGTGGTTTTCTTGTGGTGTCCTCAACCCTCCTGGCTCCTACAATTCTTCCTCTCCCTCTTCTATGGGATTCCCCTGGCTCTGCTTGCTGTTTGGCTGTGGGTCTCTGCATCTGCTCCCATCAGTTGCTAAATGATACCTCTCTGATAACAGTTGGTCTAAGCTTCAGTCTACAAGTATAGCAGACTATCATTAGGAATCATTTCATTGACTTTTTTTTTTCTAGTCATATTTGGTTTTATCCTGGGTCTCAGGACTCTCCAGCCTTTGGTTGCTGGCCATGCAGGCAATGTCAGATAAATAGAATCTGAATTCTATCAGATTCACTGTTTCTGGTTTTATGTTGAGGTCTTTGATTCACCTGGACTTAAGTTTTGTGTAGGGTGATAGATATGGACACATTTGCATTCTTTTTTTTTTCTGATTTCACATTTTATTAGAATGCTACCTCTCATGTCATTGGACCTCAAGTTGGACCAGTCATTGGTTGGCTATTCCCACAAGTTCTGTGCTACTATTACCCCAACACATCTTGCAGACAGGACAGATTGCAGGTTAAAGGTTTTGAGGCTGGGTTGATGTCTCAGCCCCACTGCTGGAAGCCTTGCCTAGTTATAGAATATGGCCAGGTCAGGGTCCATTTCCTCCATTACTAGCCATCTTCTCTAGAGTCACTTTCACAGGTTCCAGGGAGTTTCCACTGCACTAGGTTTCTACATTGCCACATAAATGTGCCCCTATTCCTGTTGTCTTTCCTAGTACCCTTTCCCTCCATCCCCAACCCCTGCCTCATCCCTCCTGCTCCCATCCCCATTTGCCCCTAGTCTACCCTTGAAATCTATTCCATTTCCCTTTCCAGGAAGATTCATATATCACCCCTTGAACTCGCCTTGCTACTTAACCTCTCTGGGTCTGTGGATTGTATGTAGCATGATCATCCTTTACTTTACAGCTATTATCCACTTATAAGTGGGTACATACCATATTTGTCTTTTTGGGTCTGGATCCCTCAGGATGATTTTTTTTCTAGTTCCATCCATTTGCCTGCAAATTCCTGATGTCATTGTTTTTAACAACTGAGTAATACACCATTGTGTAAATGTACCACATTTTCTTTGTTCATTCTTCAATTGAGGGACATCTAAGTTATTTCCAGTTTCTGACTATTATGATTAAAGCTGCTATGAACATAGTTGAGCAAGTGTCCTTGTGGTAGGATGGAGAATCCTTTGGGTATATGCCTAAGAGTAGTATAAATGGATCTTGAGGTAGATTGATTCTCAATATTCTGTGAAACTGCCATATTGATTTCTAAAGTGGCTGTATAAGTTTATACTTCTACCAGCAATGGAGGAATGTTACCCTTGCTTCACATCCTCTCTAGCATGAATTGCCAGTTGTGTTTTTGATCATAACCATTCTGACAGATATAAGATGGAATCTCAGAGTCTTTTTGGTTTGCATGTCCCTGATGGCTAAGGGTGGTGTTGAACATTTATTCAAGTGTTTCTTGGCCATTTGAAATTCCTCTGTTTAGATCTGTACCTAGTTTTTTTAACTGGATTGTTTGGTTTGTTTGCCAATTTTTTGTTTTTGTTTTCTGGTTTTTTTTTTTAGTTCTTTATGTTTTAGATATTAACTCTCTGTCCAATGTGGAGTGAGTGAAAACCTTTTCCCATTCTGTAGGGCTGCTCTTTGTCCTATTGATGGTGTCCTTTGCCTTACAGAAGCTTTTCAGTTTCATGAGGTCTCATTTATTGACTGTTGATTCTAATGCCTATGCTATTGATATTCTGTTCAGGAAGTTATCTCCTATGCCAATGCATTCAAGGTTATTCCCCACTTTATTTTCTATCAGATTCACTGTTTCTGGTTTTACGTTGAGGTCTTTGATTCACCTGGACTTAAGTTTTGTGTAGGGTGATAGATATGGACACATTTGCATTCTTTTTTTTTCTGATTTCACATTTTATTAGAATGCTCCAGTAATGAAAACAGTGGCATTGCTGTGGAGACAGACAGAAGCAGAGATACTGGGCCTGAGAGACAGCCCCACCATTCGTGGCAGGATGTTGCCCCACGAAAAGGCAATCTGGAAAGCTAGAGATCTACATTGAAGACTAGAAAGCAGACCCTCACATGACACACAAAAACTATTAACTCAAAATGGATCAAAGAGCAAAGATAAGAGCTAAGACTAAAATTCCCCAGAGCAAGCTACAATTAGCACTACCCTTGGGTGGGACAATGCTTTTGTGGATATGACTACCAAAAACTCAACCACAGCCAACAACTCTATTAATATGCAGAGGACCTAAAAAGATTTCTTCAAGCAATATATAAAGACGGCCAACAAGCCAATAGAGAATGTGATATCACTAATAAGGGAAATACAAAGCAGAGCCACTAGTAGATCTTCACATCCATTAGAATGGCCACTAAAAAAGAATAAATTGACAAGGACATGGGACAGTTACAATCTTTGCCCATTGCTGACATAAAATAGTGTGGCTGCCATGGAAACTATGGCAGTGCCTTGAAATAAAGTTAGAATGACTGCACAACACACACGATCTGCTGGGTGCCTGCTAAAACTGAAAGCAGTGCCCCAGTGATATTTGTATCGACATGTTCACTGCATAGTTAGGAGCTCAGAGGTGGAAATAATAAGGTATCCACCTCTGGATGAGTAGGTAACAAGATAGAGTACATACATACACTGAAACACTACCTGGCCTTACAAAGGAAGGAAATTCAGATACATGATCCCCATCCCAACCCTGAAACACACACACACACACACACACACACACACACACACACACACACACA
>CAJQZJ010034299.1:2609491-2631987 GCA_907164525.1 Lophiomys imhausi | reverse complement strand
CAGAAGACACGGTACACTGCTTTGAATCAATCTGTAACTGCCAACCCGGAACTTTGCGGTTACCAGGCAGTATGAAGCTGCAGGGGACATTGTGCAGGTGGGGAAAGGTAGGGGGTGAGGGTGAGAGGCGAGGGTCTTGGATTCTGACATTATGCCTGTAATCCCAGCACTTGGGAGGCAGAGACAGGGAATCTCTGTGAGTTCGAGGCCAGCTTGGTCTACAAAGTGAGTCCAGGACAGCCAGGGCTACACAGAGAAACCCTGTCTCAAAAAAACAAAATCAACAAGCAAACAAACATACTTAGTATTGCCTTGTAGCACTGGGACTAGGCAGATCCTATCCCTCTAAGCTAACCCCCCAGCTAAAAACCCCCATAATTACTTGCACATTCCATATGGACTGGTCCTTAAAGCTATTAGATTTATTAATTAGACCTAAAATCTTTAAAAAACATTTTCTAAATCCTAAGCAACTTCATCCTAATTGTAAGACTGTAACTATTTAGTCTTCAACCCATCAGAGACTTAAGAAGAGATGAGTTCTATCTGAGTACACTGGAAGTACAGGCAAGCAGCTCCTGAAACTAAAGAACTGACAGATAGCAGGCTGCCTGGACAGCCCCCAAATTTTCTGTAATATTGAAGCATCTCTTCAGCTTTCTGGCCCACGCATATCTTACAGACTTAACTGTATAGCAGGGAATACGAAGGACTCTCCCAACCTATCCTGGTGAGTTAAGCTGGCGACTTACCTGTGTCTAAGCTTTGTTCATTCTGCACAGCATATTGTCTGTTGAGAGAGAACAGGGGCATTTTTGCCCAGTAGAAGCTATTTCCTGATGGAGATTTTTTGATGCTCAATCTTCTTCCAGATGAATGGGTACTGTCAGAGGCTGACATGTCTTAAGTCAAGGAATTCTTAAAATAATAAAAATGTCTTTAAATGAATGTTCTATAGGCCACTGAGGTTTTTGAATACAACCATCTATTTATCTTAGGGAGTATATTTTTGTGATAAACTAGACTAGTATCTGATATGACTATGAGTTTAATTGGCCAACCATAAACTTGTATAACTTAGCATCCTAAATAGATTGTAATAGCAGCCCCGTAAAAGGACTGGAATTAAACCTTGCATTTTTAAATGAGTTGCATAGAACAATACTCTATATAAAATTTGAAACATACATATATGTGTATCAAAATCATCTTAAATCTGTATTAATATACAATAATCCATATAAATGTATCAAAAACAACCTATATTGAGAATAACAATGGCTCTAAGTTGAAGAGCAGGTTCAATAATCTATCCTTATCACTTATCATTCCTATATTATACTTCTATATTCTCCCCCTTCCTTTTTCTCAACCCTTTTATAATTATAAGCATTTACTAACCAAAAGAACAATCAAAACTTATCCCACCTCAACCCAAGGGAATGGGACGTAGTTCTTTGAGATTGCTTCTTGCTGATTTTTGGGGAATAGAAAACCTATTTGGAGCCCAAATAAAAATGGAAAAGAAAGTTAAGCAAGTTAATAGTAACATTTGTTGTTCAGTCTTTTAAATGTTGGAAATGTGGGCTTACATAAAGTTAGGAGCTTTATTTGAAGATGTCCTGGATATAGGTTTTGATGGAACAGGAATTGAAGCAGTCTAAGGCTGGGTCCTGTTGGATGTTGGGATGTGAATTGTGTCAAGGCTCTCTCTGTCCCATCAGTGTCTGGTGCTTTTGTTCTGAAAATATACAATTTCTTACAAGTAACACATAGTTATGTAATTATAAAAATGTATGGGATATGCAGGATGCACAGATAGAATAAGGAAGATTTTCTGTTCTTTGTTTGAGCAGAAGGAAGACATTTGTCTTCCTTAAGCCAGTCTGGATTGTATATTAAGCTGTAATAACAATTTTTATCTATGCCATTTAGAAGAATGGCATGATAAGTCCTGAGGATTTTGTAACCAATGATGTGTCGGCCATGTATAGGTGAAGTACTGGCTGGAGACATTTATATGTCCCAGTCAGTTTTAGAATTATTCTATACAGAGGGAATTAGTGTATACATTATCCAATTTTTTTAAAGTTTTTTTTGTCTGCAGGTATGCTGTTCAGGAGGTCTTCCCATGTCGAATCTGATCTTATAATTTTGGATGGAATACAAAGCCTTTTCTTATTTCTTGTTGACATAAAGATAAAGCTTGTCTCCCAAAATAGTATAGCCTTTGTCCAGAAGTTTGAAGTCATTATAGTTATAAGTTGGTTAAATTTAGCAGTCTAAATTTTATCTCAGTCTGCTATATTTTTATTTCCCATAAAGGGGATGAACAATAACACCATTAACATCATCACTATCTTTATACATATAACCATTTTCTTTTCTTTTTTTTTTTGTTTTTTCGAGACAGGGTTTCTCTGTGTAGCCCTGGCTGTCCTGGACTCACTTTGTAGACCAGACTGGCCTTGAACTCACAAAGATCTGCCTGCCTCTGCCTCTCAAGTGCTGGGATTAAAGGCGTGTGCCACCACCGCCCGGCCATATAACCATTTTCATGTTGACAAATCAGCATAAGACTGTATGGAGTTTAAGTATCCTCCTCTGCAGTAATAAATATTTACTAAAGTGATTAAGACAGGGGTTTCTCTGTGTAATTTGGTATACCTTGGATTTGTTTAGTAGGTTAAGTTGACTTCAAACTCACAAGGAACCTTATGTCTTTTCCCTTTATCTCTTTTCCCAATATCCCTTGATTCACGGCATTAAGGCATGAATTTAATTAATTGAATTACCTTAATTAAGTAACAATATTAATTAATCATTTTGTGCTAATCTGAGTTTCCAGATCTCCCGTGTTGGTTCCACACGTAAGGAGATTGATTAGTTGCTCATAGCACCGTGATGCAATATTCTGTGTTATCTCTCAGGCATGATCTCTTGGCGTGGGTCCCTGGCTTTAAGTGCTTCTGTGATCCCGCCGCCTTGAATGGCAAGCGGGGAAGGAATGTGGCCACCTTATCATATGGCTTTTAATCTTAAATAGACAGGGACTTTTTGAATCTGCTGGGGTTTTGTGCAGGCTATATCTGAGGGCATCGGGATCTAGCCTTATCTGCCCCAGCTGAGCTGCAATGTGAGACTAATGGGAATTCCTGCCGGCTGTGTTCATCAGAAATTTGGCACTCCCTTGGCAGCATTTGCTAGCCTTAGTGGGAGACGGCTTAGTCTTCGTCCATCCATAAAAGCATGCGGTTGGGAAAAAAAAAAACTCACTGTTAGGGAACACTTTCTTAACCACTTTTGATTTTAGGAGCCACGGGAGTGTAGTCCTTCCCAGGAGGTGTAGTCTCTCAGTACAGAGAGCGGAGGACTGTTTGGTATAATCCAGGGTGGATTAGAATGTGGTCTCTCCTCCCCTTTTCTTTTTAGAAGCCCAGGGAGAGCAAGCCGGTAGGTAAGGACTAGCCGTTAAATATGATGTTTAAGGGTGTGGATTGTATGAATTGGGTTAGGCGCCATTTGTAGTAGTAATTATTAATAATTAATAATTAATGTACATATAGTTACTAGGGCGACGGATCTATCCCTGAGCCCGCCACTTATAAATAACCACACATGGAAACTGATTTATTCAAGGCTAAACACCAAGCTGATCATAAAATCTAATCTACTATCCTACTATCCAGATCTTCCACCCATCCAAATACTTGGTGTGTTATCTCCTCTGGAATACTTGCTTTCTCTTTCCTTCCTGCTTCTCCTCCTGGTCTCTCTCCCCATCCTCCAAAAACCATGTCCCTCACTCCCGACTACCTCTACCTGCTCAGCACAGAGGTTGCAATTTATTCTCCAATCAGGTGATTTTGGGGAGGCAAGAGTCACAAACGTTAGTACAGTGAGGACAGGGTTGGGGAGGGGGTGAGGGGGCAAACAATTAACATTTGAATACAAGCCTTTCAAATCATTCTAAAAGTTTCTTCTCCTTCTCTTTCTCTTTTACCAAGCAATGAAATAAAAGAGAAGGAGAGCTAGATATAAAAATCATAAAAAAATTTAACTTGAATATATAAAATAAAGTCCTTAGTGAGGGATTTTGAGATATATATATATATATTTTTCTTTTTCTATGTTTAAACTGGAGGGAAACACAATCTGAATTTCATATGATTTTGTTTCCCTTACCATGCAAATAGTTTTTTCACTGACAATTGCAATTTTCTATCTTTTCTTTAGGAGAGATCAGAATGAGACAGACTTAGAAAAGAAGGAGACTGAGAAATGGATTGCTGGATTGGAGACCATAGAACGAAAGTTAGAGGATTTAAAAAAAAATCAGAATAGAGAACCTTCAGAGAAATCCAGTCTGGAACTTCCAATAACATAGAGGGAAATAGTTCTAGATGAGAAAAGTCCACAGGGTCATCAAGAATTAGAATGTCAACCCATACAGATACAATTATTGAGTTAAAAATCCAGATTGTACTTATTAATACTACCCTTCAACATTGTCAAACAATAAACTATATTTATCATTTTACAGAATTTGGTGAGTAAAGATATGTACATCTGTTGACACATCATACTAATGATACACACTCAGAATTCCAGTGGGCTTTTGCCTTGAATTCTGAAAAGGATACTTCTAAGATTGCACATTAGAGATGGAGCAGGAGGGGAGGAGAAAGGACGTATTCCAGAGGAAATAACACAGCAAGTATGGGGAACTTTGGCTGGGTGGAAGATATGGATAGTAGGGTATTATATGCCTAGCTTGGTGGAAGATATGGATAGTAGTGTATTATGCTTAGCTCGGTGTTTAGCATTGACTAAATCATAGCCTCCATGTGTCGTTATTTGGGGAAGTTGTTGATTAAAAGGCAACTAAGCTTTAGTAATAATGTGAATGAATATTAATTATTAATATTCATCAACAGAGCTATAATAATCTATGTGGACTTAGAGTCACCCACACAACTTGCCAGTGTTCATTGCTATGAGTCACTGGTCTGGCTCGCAATCTCTGGCTTCTGTGACACCATCAGTACAGGATCTTCACCGGGACTCCTCCGAGTTATCCTGTTGTTGAGATCCTGTGTTGTGGAGATCCTGCAGCTTTGGAACAGCAGAACTGGCACTTTCACAGGTTCCAGCTGTTTGCAGGTGATACAGATTTTGAGGTGGGCCAATTCAGAGCCCTTGATATGGGCCTGGGTGGTAGCTGAGCTGTTTAGTCTGTCTGGTTTCTTCATCTGCCCAGCAGGGCTAGCTCTCCAGCACTGTTCCAGCAAGGCCACTCAATGCCGCCATCAACAGGAGGCAGGGTCAGCTCTCAGGCTCTCATGCCCTCTGGGCCTGGTCACCTGCATCCACACCTCCAGAGCCAGCCCCACTGTGCTGCCCAGTGAAGGCTAGGAGCCAACTCTCCCAAGTGCTCCAGCCCATGAGGGGCTGGGCCAGCTCTCTCCACTCTCACACCCTTGGGGCTGGCTCATCCGTGCCTTGGTCATCAGGGCCAGCTCCATTGTGTTGCCCAGGTCAGGTTCAGGACCTGCTCTCCTGAGTTCTACAGCTAGTGAGGGGGCAGGGCTAGGTCTGCTCTCATGACCCCAGGGCCATTTCCTTTTTTAAGACAAGATTTTACCATATGGCCTTGACTGGCCTGGAACTTGCTTTGTAGATCAGGTTGGCCTTGAACTTATAGAGATCCACCTGAGTGCTGGGGCTGACTGGTATACCACCATACCAGGTTAAGTCACCACATACTAGAGCCATAGTATATGAAAAAATAAAGCTGATACTGACCCGTATGCTTCATTCCCAGTGACTAGTTTCACAGTGTCAGAAGGTGGTATATATATACTACTTGTGGGGATAAAAGAAATAAACAGTCTTACCCAGCTGTGAACTATGATAACTGACCTGGCATGATATGATGGTAGGTATAATAGTGTCATGAATATTATGAAAGAAACTAACAGCTTTCTAATTGAATTGAAGGCCTGTTTCACAAAACAGAACTTATGTGTGGTATTGGTAACTGGGCCAAGAATCCATGGTGGACCAAGTTGTGGGCCCTAGGGGAGAACCCAATACTATTATTCTGCTAAATAAATAGAGCATTAAACCACCCCCTAAGTCAGTGGTTCTCAATCTTCCTAATACTGATACCCTCATGTTGTGGTGACCCCATCCATAAAATTATTTTCACTGCTACTTCATGACTGTAATTTTGCTGTTGCTATGAATCATAACATAAATATAAGATATGCAGGATATTTGACAATGTGACCCTTGTGAAAGAGTCATTTGACTCCCAAAATGGTCACGACCCACAGGCTGAGAACCATTGCCCTAAACAATTTTTATACCCTTAGATTAGTGCAGTTCTCAACCCTCATTAGAACAATTTCTTTTTGCAGTAGATGGTAGTTAGTTGAGAGATTCACACCTAGTTAAGTAGAGGGAACAAAAGACTATAGAGTGTTCAGTCCTACCAAATAGGTCATCTCTTTCATCCTTGGGCTCAGGCATAATCTTGTAAGGGGGAGTGGCAAAAGTATAAGAGTCAGAGTTTGTGGACAACTGTTGTGAAATAGTGTTTTCTGGACATGACAAGGTTGTAACATGCAAAAACTCAAAATGGCTGAGTCCTCAAGGACAAGGTCAAGCTATTCAAAAATTCCAGCATGAATGGAGGTGGGGCTCACAGATCTCAGCCCTAAATGGTGACAAATTGATGGTTATTAGGGAAGGAGAGTCAGTTTCTTCAGGGATGTATCCCCTAGGAACTCCAATTGGATACCTTTGCACCCATGCACATACAGGCAACATGAAGTAGACTCAATCAGTTAAAAAAAAAGGTTTATGAAGTTGGGATGGAAAAGTGTTGGTGGAAGGTATAGGAGGAGGTAGAGGGGAGGGAGAGGATGATAGATTTGATCAAAATGCTTTATATGCAAATATGGCATTCTCAAACATTAAATAAGAAAAAGACAAAAGTGCCAAGTGGCTTAACCACGGCAGCTTCAGGTGATGTGTCTCAGGTAAACAGACATCTGCTAAGGTCACTACATGCAGTAAAGTTATTCTTTAAAGTTGAAAGAATAAGGACCTTCCATGAGTCACATAAGGTAGCTCATGACCACAAATCCAGCACTGCAGAACATGCTCATCAGTTTTTTGTTAACTTACCACAACCCAAGGTCAACTGGGAAGAGAGAAGATCAATTGAGAAAACCCCTCCATCAGATTGGCCAGTTTCTGGGGCATTTTCTTGACTAATAATTGAGTGGGAGATCCCAAACCACTGTGCTTCAGTTTGGTAACACTTGAAAGGTCAAATCTGCTGCAATCTTATTCCTTTCTTTTCCATTTCTGTGATTGTATTTAATTTGGAATAATTGGTGAGGCACTGACATTGAAGTTGTAGAAAATGAACAGGCCTACAAATGCAGGGCCCCTTGGAAGGTTGCAATGGTGGACTTCTCTCCTTAAAAGCGAGAATCTCAAATACATCACAATTTGAAGTAACTAGGATGTTTTCCATGAATGATATACAATTTTCACTTTTAACATCAACTTGGAGAATCAAACAAAATTAATTTATATCTTTTATAATGTAATTCCATAAAAGCTGCTCTATCTATGAAACTATGTCTGACAATGAAAAATACTGATTTAAGTTGCCCCTCAGTGATAAAGTCACTAGAAGTAATTTTCACGAAATTAATTTATTTATGTATTGTTTCACTTTGCTGGAGAAATAGATCTTAAATGATTTGTAATAGAATCAGATTGCAACATGTTGCTATATGATTTGGACACTTGCATACTAATTATGTATATTACAATTAAGTAAGTAAGTTCTTTTAAAACTGTTATGTCCAAAGGACATTCCAATTCCCCAAACTCCAAAAGGCAGTCAAGTATCCAGAAATGGGCTCAACCTGGACTATAGGAGGATTTCTGGCAGTTAGATAAAAGCCAGCATTCCTCAGGAACTTATGAAACTGGTTCCCTTCTACCAAAGGAGCCATTTCCCTCACCTCTGGTAGAAAAGGAGTCATTTCCTCCTCTGATTAAGGGACATAGGGCTACCTGTGGTGCCTATCAAAGCCCATGCTGGCCTCCAGGCTCCCTCTATATCCTAAATACTGTTACACATTTTAGAGTCTATGCTGACATCCTAGCCCTTCTCACCTCCTCCCCTACCCTAAACTCCCTCCAGCTCATGGCTCCCCCCCATTCTCCTTATAACCCTACTGTATTTGAGATGTGTTCTCTTTCTCTGTTTCCCTCTTTCCCTCCTCTCCCTTGGCCATACCCAGTCTGCTGGACATGTTCAGTCTACTTCTTTCTCTCTCTGCTCTGGACCCTTTCAGATGCCACTGACTGTTCTCTCTCTCATATCTACAATGAAAACCTTCCCCCTTAACCATACCGCAGGAGCCGTCATTTTGTCAGTTTATACAAAAACCTGTTTAACAGCTATAAAATAGTAGGTGATTTTAAATTTTGAATTCAAGTTCTAATTTAATGTTAAAATCTATCCCTTCTTAGACCTTCACTTAGCATTCCTTTTGTGCATAAAGCACAGACATGTGTGGGTACTATGCGGATTATATAGGATATCTGTGGAATTAAAGTTTCATAGGGGGATCTTAAGGGTGAAAGCACCTCTAACTAAATTTTAGAGGGGAAAAGTATCTCCAAGACTCATAGTTGGGTGACAGATGAAGAAAAATTATGAAGGAGATGTAGATTCCCCTCAAAAGCACACACCAGAAGTTTGAAAAAAAAATTACTCTCCTTGAACACTTCTCCGTTGCTGGGGGGAATGCAAACTTTACTACCACTCTGGAAATCAGTCTGGTGCTTTCTAAGAAAGTTGGGAATAGTTCTACCTCAAGACCCAGCAATACCACTGCTGGGCATGTACCCCAAATGTGCATCACCAAATCACAAGGACATTTCCTCAACTATGTTCATAGCAGCTTTATTTTTAATAGCCAGAACCTGGAAACAACCTAGATGTCCCTCAACCGAGGAATGGATAAAGAAATTGTGGTACATCTACACAATGGACTACTACTCCACTATCAGAAACAAGGATATCATGTAATTTGCAGGCAAATGGATGGAACCAGAAAAGGTCATCTTGAGTGAGCGTGTAGACACACCAATATATATATTGGTCAAGTTAAAAACTAAACTGCATCCTCATGTGAAACTTAAAAATACAAAAGGAATGTAGTGTTTTTTAAAGTGCCTTCCTCCTCCCACTGTGTCTCTTTGGAGGCAACCACTGCTTCAACCCCTTCTGTACCTTCTAGAGAAATTCTCAGCAATTCTAAGCATATTGAAGGGTGTCTGTTTTCTCCTATTCTTGGGTTCAGCAAAGACTACGGTACAAGTGCTGAGTCGGCAAAGAGCAAAGAATAACCGCCTCAGTGATAAATGAGTGTGGCTGACAGAAAGGACAAGGACGTTCACAACAAGCCAAGGATACGGTCTTGGCATAGATTGGGCCTTCTTGGACTGTACCATCTGGGTGACAAGGGAAATGGTTAAGACATCTTACCCTGCAGTGCACTGTCCTGTCCCTCCTAGCACCCTGTGCTTAGGCAGAGGGCTGTGACAGGAATGAGGAAACCCAGTGCCATGTCATGAGGACAGGTAGCAGAAACTGGATATGTTTGGCCTTACAGATGTCAGAGACGGCAGGATGGACATAGGGAGGATATATGTCAGCTGTCTTCAGGTCCATGTGGGATTGCCGTGGGGATGACAGGCTGGATTATTCTCACTAATGCTAGCAGGCAGAAAAACTGTCTGCTGTTTCCAGAATTAAAGGCATAGTACATCAACAGAAGACAGAACCCTTGAAAACACACTGCTCTGCACATCTGTGGAGAAAGGTGGTAGAGGGTAGCCAAAGCCTGAGCAGAGACTCTCTGAGGGCATTGACACTAGGTCTCCTTTCAACTCGAAGGTCTGCTTTGAGGGGTTCTTTTGAGGAACTCATTGCTTATGTTAGGCCCCAGTGGGATTGGCAAACCTGTGCTGAAGAAAAATGTATCTGCTTCAGGGTAGGAAGACAGGAACATGGAAAACTGGCTTTCTCTTAATAGTTGCTTATTGATATAAACATGAAGAAATCTTTGTGAGTTGGTGGCTTGTTAGGAAATAATTCCAAAACACTAGTTACCTTAGTTTCTGGGACTTGTAAAACATCAGGATAATGAGTCATCAATTAATTAACTAGCTTTCTGAATTTCATTCTGTAGTTGCTCTAAAAACCTGTTCATTACGTTTTGACCCAGAAGTATTTTATAGGAAGGACAGCTTTGTACAGTTGTGCCTTTTTATCATTGTTCTTTAGACACTGGATTTGAGATATTTTCATTTTTTAATTATTTGTATGAGTTTCTTTTCCCTCTAAGTACAAGTTCTGCTTCTTCAAATAAGTAGATACTAAGATACTAAGTAGAGTTTTAAAATGCTGATCATCTTTAGGGTTAGGAGTTTAGCTCAGTGGCTCAGCACATGCTCAGTATACATGGAGCTCTGAGTTTGACCTGTATCAAGGAAAACTGACTTTATTTGAATGTGTGCGCTGTAGAACTCTAGACAGTAGACGTTCTGGGGCTTGTTGCTCAGCCTCGCCAGAGCACTTGGGTGTGTATGGAGTCCTATGTGCCCGTCTCTTTGCTAGGGACAGAGGCCACAGCAGGGACAAGACAGACAGACTCCATCTTGATGGAGTGTGCAGGTTACTTCGGTAAATTAATCTCTGAAAATCTGTAAATTTCCTTTTTTTCTGTAAATCCAAAACAATAATACCTATGTCATGAGAGTTCTATGAGGATTTTAATAAGGTGTATGTTAAGTATACAGGAAGTGATTAAGAAAACTTTAGGCCATGAATATTCAAAACTTCACTGTTTCTGGCTTGAGGAATTAAGAGGTCACAACCACTAACTGTCCCATGCTCTGTTTCAGTTGACAGATTCAACATTTTTAGGGATCATTATGGTTAGCATTTCCTAAGCAGAGAACAGGGACCAGGGATCTGAGGGCTTTTCATGTTACCTCATTTCTCCCAACAATCTCGAGCATGCATTATTACAGGCTTTTCTGGTTGTCGTAATGAAAGTATTTTTGGGGGAAATCCACGTTTCCATCCTGGCTCTCTTAACGAAACAGGATTTAACAACGATTTACTAACTCTAAGCTCCTGACTTTCAGCTTTTAGAATCTAGAGGTGCAATGGGGGTGTGAAGAGGTACCTTTCTTCTACTTTCATTTCTATTGCTGTGATGAAACATTCTGACCAAAGGAACTTGAGGGAGGGAAGGATTTATCTGAGTTTATAATTCCAAGTCACAGTCCACCATTGAGGGAAGCCAGGGCAGGCACTGAAGCTGAGCCCATGGAGGAACGCTGGTGCTTACTGGCCTACTGTTCCCTACTCACACTCAGCTTTTTTATATAACCCAGGCCCACCTTCCTAGGGAGTACCACTGCCTATAGTGGGCTGGGACCAGTCATACTAACTAGCAATCAAAAAAATGCCCTATAGACACCCTCATGAACAAGTTTAATCAAACCATGCCTCAGTTGGAGTTCTCTCCTGTACCCCTGGGGTGTGGCAAGTTTATAGCAGAAGCTAACAAGACACCCTTGGAGACTATTTTGTGAGATACTGTACTAGAAGGACAAGCCTGTTTTCCTACTTCCATTTGCTTGGATTAGGAAAAAATTTCCCCCATTCTTTCACATAAGATAGTATCTATCTTTGATGGGGAAGTGTATTTCTTTCTTTTTTTTTTTAAAGATGTATTTATTTATTTATTATGTATACAGTGTTCTGGCTGCAGGTATATCTGCAGGCCAGAGGAGGGCACCAGATTTCATTATGGATGGTTGGGAGCCACTATGTGGTTGCTGGGAATTGAACTCAGGACCTTTGGAAGAGCAGACAGTGTTCTTAACCATTGAGCCATCTCTCCAGCCCCCAGAAGTGTATTTCTTAAGAGGCAGGGGAAATAAAACAAGAATTTTCTTTTCTGATCCAATCTGCTAGTGTGTGTATCCTCAAAAAGAGGACATACAACCCTTCCACATGCTCTTACCCTTTTGATTGGGAAATTGAGTCTACTGATACTGACTTATTATTGAAAAGTGTATTAATTCCTATGACATCGTTGATTTTTATAGTATTTGGTGTTTTCTTAGTCCTCATTTGCTTAACAATTGCCCCAGCATCTTTCTTCCTGTAGCCTGTTGGACATGTTTATATTTCTCGGTAGTCTAAAGATTTCCTTCCTGTGCCCTTTGTAGAGGGATCTTAGCAGTCATTGACGGCTTTGAGCCTGAATTTTTTTTTTTTAAATCATGGCAGGATTTTCCTTCTCTTCCAACTATGACAGTTTTTTTTTTTTTGTTTTGTTTTTTTAAGGTATGATAGTCTGAGTAGGCAGTTGTGGTTTCTCAGAACTTGAAATCCACTCTTCGGTTCCCTTCTGGTTTTCAGGGTTTCCATGAAAAACCAGCTGCTACTTTGAAGGGCCTGCCTGCATATGTGACTCTGTTCTCTTTTGTCACTTAAAATTTCCCTTTTATTTAATTATTACTACTACTATGTGTGTATATGTAGTTTTATATATATATATACACACACATATATGTATGCATGTCTAAGTATATATGTGGTATCTATGGTGTTTATGTGGCATATGTGCACGTGTGTGTGCGTGGTGTGTGTGTGTGTGTGTGTGTGTGTGTGTGTGTGTGTGTGTGTGTGAGTGCGAGTGTGTCTAAGCCAGTGCAGGATGTCCAGTCTCCTGCTCTGTCATTCTCATTTTACTCCCTTCAGACAAGCATTCATGCTGATTCTGGAGCTGGGTTGGCCAGTAGTAAACCTCGGTGATGCTCCTGCCTCCACCCACCACCGTGTTGGAGTTACAGGCACATGTGGCCACACCTAGCTTTTTATGTACATTCTGGGGGTTTGAACTTGGGTCCTTATTCTTTTCTTTTTAATTTTTAATTTTTAATATTTATTACTTCAGGTTCCATCTCCATCATAGTGTCATCTTTCCACTCCTCCCAGTCCCACCCTCCCACCCTCTATCCCCTCTATCCCACTCCTTTGGAATGGAGTGTCCCTACATAACAGTCCCCCACCCCAGTTTAGCAGTCATACGAGGGCCAAGAGCCTCCTCATACACTGGAGGCCTACAAGGCAGCACCTCTAGGGAAAAGTGTCTCATTGACAAGAAAAAAAAGTCTATGTTCATGTTCCCTTTGGTGCATTGGTTGTAGTATAGTTATCCTGTACTATATAGCTAAAATTCGATTATAAGTGAATAGATGCCATGTGCATCCTTCTGGGCCTGGGTTAGCTCACTCAGGATGAGCTTCTCTAGTTCCATTCATTTGGCTGCAAATTGCAGGACTTCGTTGTTTCTGATGGCTGAGTAGTATTCCATTGTGTAGATGTTCCACAGTTTTTCAATCCATTCCTCAGCTGAGGAAGGGTCCTTATTTTTGTGCAATTCCATAGTTTAGTTGTGGGGACAGACACTTGGTGCTGACTCATGGATAGGGTGACTGAGGTGAACCCAGCTAGGAGACAGTCTGTTCTGTGAAGGACAGTCCCATAGGCTCTGACTGCACAATCCAGGGCGCCTGGTACACATAAGAGTGTGCTGGAGGCAAGCAAGAAAGACCATATCCTCTAACTTCATGAGTTAGAGTGAATTCTCTGTGGCAGGGCTGTGGGCTGTGGGCTGTGGCCTGGGGAGTATGGCCCCGGGGGTGTGACCCGGGGTTGTGGCCCTGGGTGTGTGGCCCGGGGGGGTGTGGAGTGTTAATGTAGCTTCTGATTTCACCAACCAGGTGCTTAAGTTGCTGTGGGATTATGGGTCAGAGGCGGATGGTTGCAAGGGTTTTGGTCTCAGGAACCAGACTGTGCACAGGGCCAGGGATGGAGGGGAAAGTTTAGGCATTCTCTAACTTCACCAGCTGGAGTGTAAAATATAGGAGGAAGCAACCTCTGACCTAACCTGTGAGACACAGGGGAAGTGTGTACCTGGGACTGGGGCCTTGTCCTTTAACCTCGGCAGTGTGCTTCAAGGTGTGTTGTGAGGGAGCACTAGAGCAGAAGGGTTGCATGCTGGTAGATATCACCAGCCAGGCTGAATATGGGGTGATGGGGAGGTGTGCTGTAGGGGCAGGGTGTGTGCAGTGTGACAATGGGGGTGTGCACGGTGTGGGAGGTATATGGTCTGACTTGGTCAGTCAGGGTGTGTGTGGTGCAGTGGAAGTGTACATGGGGTTAGAGTATGTGGCAGGGTTTTATGTCTTCTCCTCCTCCTCCTCCTCCTCCTCCTCCTCCTCCTCCTCCTCCTCCTCCTCCTCTTCTTCTTCTTCTTCTTCTTCTTCTTCTTCTTCTTCTTCAACCAGTTGGAGTCTTACTGGTGTGGCAGGAGTGTGTGCCTGGGGCTGAGGTGGAGCATGTTATTGGCATGGTTTCCACCACTGACATTTTTCTGTGGGGTCCCTGCAAACTCTATGGCCAGCAGCAGAATGACCTGAGGCAAGAAGGAAACTTGGTTCAGTACGACTTTAGTTAGATGTCACTGGTTCAAACCAGGTGGTTTATTTTAGCCGTATTTAAGCACAGCGTAATTTCGGAAAGAAGATTCCTGCCTACAATTAACCCAGTCCTGATTGCACAACAAAGCTTAAGACAAGTTTACATTGAAATTCTTAACAGAGTACATATGGCTTCTTCCATGAAGATGGTTCTGTTAACTTAGAAACAATGCTGAAAATAAGGGTCTAGGAAGAATGACTGAGGGAAACATATTGCCTGTGGGAGTCAGGATTGACCTGGCCCTAAGATAACTTAGATGTCACTTAGGCTGTTGTGAAGTACAAGTGACATCTGTCGTAAGGATGGTTTATTAACTGAGAGGTAATGCTCAAGAGCTAGGGGAAAAGTATGAGATAAACAGACATAAAGATCTGGAGGATTCAGGTAAATCTTTGCCCTGCAGAGACCAAAAACACCATCAAGTTTTAATTACATCCTCTCCCAGTGTTCTGGGTGGAAGACAGGCAAGACTGTCCTTTCTTTGAAGGGACAACCACGTGTGTTTAACTTTCTTGGCTTCTCCAGTGCTTATCTGAGTGCACAAGGACCTCTGACCTTCTACATTTTCCTTAGAGAATAGCAATTTAAAAGAAAATATAACTGACAAAAGTTCCCATGATGTTGTTAACAAAACAATTTTTCAGGTTTTTAAAAAATGATTGATTGATTGATTTATGTATGTATATGAGTGCTCTGTTTTTTTCATGCACACCAGAAGAGGAAATCAGATTCCATTATAGATGATTAATTCCCATGTGGTTGCAGGGAATTAAACCCAGGACCTCTGGAAGAATAGTCAGTGAGTGCTCTTAACCACTGAGCCATCTCTCCAGCCCTCAGGGGTTTCATAGAGTAACATTTTGTATCAATCAAGCATTGTATTGCTTTGTTTGGGCTAAGTCAGAGAGTCTCATCTGTCCTCTCTCACACAAAGGGGTTTAGGTGTGCATAAAATAAAGTTAGGTCTATGACTTGGGTCTTTAGCATTAAATTAGTATTTTTCATACCTTTATAAGTAGCTAATTCTTCAATATAGAACAAAAACTCCTAAAATTTGTTGCTGCTTTTATTTTCATGACATTAGTTCTTCTTGAGAAAAATTACTAAAAATACTGTAGCTTTCATAGATAAATTCTGATTTTTTTTTTCTGTCTCTGTCTTTGTGTCTCTATTTGTCTGTTTTGAGTATGGTAAAGGTCAGAAGTCAAAGTTCACTGCTTTCTTCCATTGCTGAGGAATAGACCTGGAGCTTGATTTTCTGCTGGACCAGCTAGCTAGCAAGACCCTGGGACTTTCCCATCTCCACTTCACCCTAATGCTAGGGTTACAAACACATAATGTTGCACCCAGCTTTTTTTTTTTAAACATTTATTTATTTATTATGTATACAGTATTTGCTCTACATATATGCCTGGGCAGCAGATCTCAATGTAGATGGTTGTGAGCCACCATGTGGTTGCTGGGAATTGAACTCAGGACCTCTGGAAAAACAGCCAGTGCTCTCAACCTCTGAGCCACCTCTCCAGCCCAGATTTATTTATTTATTTATTTATTGTGTATACAGTGTTCTGCCTGCATGTATACATTCACTCCAGAAGAGGGCACCAAATCTCACCGTAGATGGTTGTGAGCCACCATGTGGGTGCTGGGAATTGAACTCAGGACCTTTGGAAGAACAGCCAGTGTTCTTAACCTCTGAGCCATCATCTCTCCAGCCCTTGCGCCCAGCTTTTAAGTGGGTTTTGGAGATCTGAACTCAGGTCTTCATGCTTGCATATACGTGCTTTACCCACTGAGTCATCTTGCCAACTCTATTATATATTTTTATTACTGCCTTATAGGAATTAATATTGGTGTATGAAGTCAACAATACAATTATGCATCACTAAGAGAACATCTCCATAGGGCCCCTTTCTGATTTCGTTTAACTGGATTGATGTGCTGGCCAACGGCGAAGGACCCCAGCTTTCCTTGGCTTTAGATATACCAACCTGGATGACTTCGAGGAGCTGATAGAGCTGAACTACTTTGAAACAGTATCCTTGACCAAGTGTGTCCTACATCTCAGGATGGAGAGGAAACAAGGGAAGTTTGTTGCTATGGGAATTGTGTCTCTGTCCTCCCTTTCTAGTGGATACAGTGCCAGCAAACATACTCTTCAGATGTAACAGCCCAAACTCAATCCTGTTGGAACTGACTTGACTGTATACTAGGCATGAGTGGGATAGCTTTATGGAGCTTTATATAGCTTGCCATAGCTTTATGGAGAATTCATGGTCCATCCCTACTGCCTCTTAAGTATACCTCAGGATGAAAACACTGCCCCATTTCTATGTCTTCTTTTATTTTCCCTGACCATATACAGGCATTTCCTACCTGATGATTTAGTTTCCCATTACTCTACCAGGAAATATGGTGACTCTATTTTCTCTGGTTTCATAGGAAGAAGAAAGTCTAGTCAAAGACAATACTGGAAGAAAAGTTTGATCCAGGTCATCCATCTTATAAAGTTGTAAACATTAGAATGGAATGAACTTTTATTATTTTTATTTCTGTAATGTTTTCAGTGAATGATATCACTAAGCCTACTTCACTCTTCCAACTTCACTAATTCTTCTTGGAATTCCACATTATATTTTTTTCCCCAGTTTTTTTTACCTGCCAGCTTTCTGTGTTCCCCTAGTTTTCTCTCTTATTCAGGGTGATTGTGGGGTTTTTTGCTTTCCGATCTGATAATCTTTGCCTTTAATTAGTTAATTCACATTCACTACTTGATTTCTACTTGTCCTGCTTTATGCTATTTTTTATCTTCTTTTTTGCCCAATTGTTATTCCAACTTGATCCTCCACTGGCATTGTAGTTAAACACTCGTTCATGTTAGTTTGGCTTTCTATCAATCTTTGTTACTGTGCAGATAACACTGGAATTGTTATTAATTGGTACTTCAACCTCTGTGGATAATGTAAAAGGAACTTTGAACTCTGACACCAACTTATACACTATTACTGTCATATACTTTGATATTTCAATGAGGCATTTATGTTTATTATTATTACTTCTTTCATCTGAGACTGGGTGGAGGGTATTTCCCTCTGAAGAATGTCTTTTACTTTTTTCTTTAGTAAAGAATCTATTAAACTTACTGTGTTTTGAAGAGAATTTTTGAATTGTTTGGAGGAATGACTAGGCATAAAATTCCATGCTTTTAGTGGTTTTCTTTTAGGAATGCAAACAGCATTCTATTGTTATTCATTTGCCTTTTTTTTTTCGGTTGAGAAGTTAGCCATTATTTTAATGAAATTGATGTGCCTTGGAATGTAATGTCTTTTATGCCTTTTTGGCTATTTTTTTTTTTTTCGAGACAGGGTTTCTCTGTGTATCCTTGGCTGTCCTGGACTCACTTTGTAGACCAGGCTGGCCTCGAACTCACAAAGATCCGCCTGCCTCTGCCTCCCAAGTGCTGGGATTAAAGGCGTGCGCCACCACCGCCCGGCCTTTTTGGCTATTTTTGTGACATCAACCCCAACACTGTGTGTGTTTGTCTATATGTGTTCATGGCACACAGGGTACACTGTGTGTCTATATGTGTTCATGGCACACAGGGTACACTGTGTGTGTGTGTCTATATGTGTTCATGGCACACAGGGTACACTGTATGTGTGTCTATATGTGTTCATGGCACACAGGGTACACTGTATGTGTGTCTATATGTGTTCATGGCACACAGGGTACACTGTGTGTGTGTGTCTATATGTGTTCATGGCACACAGGGTACACTGTATGTGTGTGTCTATATGTGTTCATGGCACACAGGGTACACTGTATGTGTGTCTATATGTGTTCATGGCACACAGGGTACACTGTGTGTGTGTGTCTATATGTGTTCATGGCACACAGGGTTGTGATCTTATTTTTGTTTCCCATGCTTAGTTCTTGTAGGCCTTGATGTTCCTTAAAAATTTGGACCTGAGTATATAGCTTTGTAGTAGAATACCCGGTGTGCACAAAGCCAGGGATTCAATCCCATTCACTGACCCTGAAACTTGGTTAATGTCTTTTTCTTTTGAGGACTTGCTGACTGATTCTTCTTTGTAGTTTCTACTTCTTTGCTAACATTCTCAATCTGTTTTATATCTTTAAACAAACTATACATTGCAATTTTAGAGCCAGATCTAGTAACTATTAATTGGGTCCTGAATGAATCTAAATTTTGGAACACTTGTGTTATTTCCTCTGCTGGGGATGTGGACACAGGATGGGGCTCACTGGCTGGCCAGCTCAGCCAGCCCCAACTCCCTGAGAGAGATATTGCCTGAGGTTGACCTCCCGTCTCCACAAACATGGGTAGGCACCTACACACATGTACACCACTCTCCCAACACAAAGAACAAAATTTAACTGGTAATATTTTATTTCAAGTGCTTACAGTTTCCAAACAAGTATATGAAAAATGAATACATTGAATGGAACTATTCACACCATGTTAAATGTTAAAACAGTACAATATTTGAAAATACTAAAAATTAATTACATTTCAAATAAATATATGTTCATTTATGTTAACCATTAAAAGAATCCATTATTATTTAAAAACACTGATATGTCTTTTAAGTATGTAATTACACACCTGTTGACTTTTTAAAAGACAAATCACCTTTCAGATATTTAACAAAGTCTACAGTAAAAACCATGTAATCCTGTACAAAAAATGTCTCTAGCTACCAAAACCCATTAGGACTCATACAGCACAAATATTGGCCAACTACTTTTACCCATTAGACACAGAAGAGCTGCTGTTTGAGTTATTTAGATGGCTGAGAATCAGCTTTACAGACCTTAGTTTTTCTCCCAGAATTCACTGGGGCGATAAGGAAGTCTAGTGAAATCACAAAACTTACATTATTACTTTTCAGCCAGTGTCTCCTGTGATGCACTTGCATTCGGATGTAAAACTGGACTAACACAAATGTATCGGGAGAGGTTTTGAAGAGAAAATTGGATAGCCTAAGGGAGGGTCAGCGGCTTGTACAGTGAGGTTCCTCAAAAGGAGTGGGTGAGCTTGGATACTGTAACGTTCCTCATCATCGTTGGTGGCATACAGCATTTCCCATGAGAGATTGGCCCATTGACCTCGAACAGCCTCAGCATTCAGCTTCCCGATGTGCACTTGAAGCTCCTGAAGCATCAGGACCCTTGCAGTGTAAATGCCCTGGAAGTGTAAAAGGAGAAGGGAAAGATCACCAAAAAAATAGAGCCAAAGTGCACACCAAACAACAGACATTGGAGTTTTAAAATGTACACAAGTTGCTTAACTTTAAAATCAGGAATCACCTCTTAGCTCTCTAAATAAATGAGAAGAAAATTTTCACTTAATTACTGTGACAACCAAACTTGAGTTAGTCTTTTCTGACTCTGACCCATCATTTCACTTGGCCTTGGCAATGCACAGCTGTAAATGCTAGTTAGTGGATAGGTCTGCTATTTTTTCATTGCTGTGACAAAACACTGGACAAAAACAACTTAATAAAGGAAGGGTTTGCTCCTGAAGCATTTGAGGAATGTCTTGGCTGCAGGAACTCGAGACAGCTGAGTACATGTAGTGCATAGACAGAGGAAAGCCACTCAGCATGCCTCCTCCCTTTCAACTAGTCTGGGACCCCAGCCCATGCAATGGTAGCCCTTCCCCTAAGGGTGGGTCTTCCCACCTCAATCCAGCAGTTCGTTTCCATGGTGATTCTAAATCCTATCAAGCTGTCAATCAAGATTAACCATCACAGTGGACAATCATTCAGATAGGCTCCTTTTTAGGGAATTTTAAGACGACGTAGTTTGATTCCTGCACATTTTGCTCATTTCAATTGCCAATTTATAATCCAGCGGCCCTTGGACGTTTACTGAATACATAATAGCCACCACAGTTATCTGAGAACAGTTCTCATGGCCTCACTAGGAAACACTGCTCTCAAGTGTACTTTCTTAGCTCCTCATTCTGCTCCCCTAAGCAACCACAATGACTCTCTACCTGAACAGATTCACCTGTTCAAAGCTCATGGCCCTTGTAGCCTGAAGCACCCTTTATTCCTTCCCATGGCTATGGGCATACTATAAAATGCCCATCATTTGTTGATGAACAGCTGAGCTGGCCGAATCTGCCTTTTAGCCATTAAAATATTACATGATGGATATCTGGATGCAAGTTTTTGTGTCAGTCTACACTTTTGTTCCTTTGCAGTATAACTGCAGGATCCACAACCAACTATTTGAGAAATTACCAAAGTATTTTCCAAAGTGACCACATATTTCCAACATCAGCATATGGGTTCTAATCTCTTCACAACTTTGCCAAGACTTATTTTTTTGTTTTGGTCATCGTAGTAAAGTAAAATGTTGTGGCTTTTGTCTTTCGCTTGGGTAGTGTGGGAGATAAAGCTCAGAACCTTGCACACGCCAGGCAAGCAATTTTACCACTAAGCCACACACCTTAGCCCTGATATTATGGTTTCCTGATATTAATGATGCAGACCATTGTGTGTGTGCGCTCATATGTGTATTGGTCACCATATACCTTTAGAGAAGTGTGTATACAGTTTTTGTCCATCTTTAATCAGTTCATCTGTTTTTATTAGAGTCTGAAGTTCTTTACATATTATAGTAAATCTTTTATGAGATATGTGCAGTTTTTTCCCCCACTCTGGGTTGCATTTTCATTTTTGACAGTATGCTTTGTCACACAAAGTATAATTATTTTCAGTATTGTTTTGTTTAAGGCAGGGCCTCATACAGCCCAGGCTAGACTCAAACTCAGTGTTCTGTGTAGCGGAGGATGACCATGATGTCTTGATACTCCTGGGGATTAGAATGTGTACTAGTCCTTCTTCTCTCTTCTCTTCATAAAATTTTTTGTTTTATTATTTTGTATGTATAAATATTTTACCTACATGTGGCCAAGGCCAGAAAAAGGAATTGGACCCCTGGAACTAGAGTTACAGATGGCTGTGAGTCACTATATGGGTGCTGGGCATTGAACCCCTGTTCTCTGGAAAAACAATAGTGCTCTAAATCATTGACTCATCTCTCCACCCCCTTGTTCTGCTTTTGAGACAGGATCTTCTGTGGCCCAGGATGCCACAGATAAAAACTCACTATGAAGTCCTCTGTTAACAAAGAGTGACTCTGAACTCTTGATCCTCTGCTGAGATTACAGATGTGTGACATTTCAAAGAACTTTATTTTTGTTGGCTTTTGTTTTCTGTTTTTTGTTGGTTCGTTTGCTTGTTTTGAGGGCTTGCTTTGTAGCCCAGACTGGCCTCAAACTTGCGGCAATCTTCTCCCCTCAGGGTCTGAGGTCCTGGGTTTAGTAAGCCACCAGACCAGCAAACATAGGGCCCAACTCTTTGTTTTTCCTTTCTCAATATGGAGGATTCAACCTAGGGTTCTGTGCAAGTGAGGCAAACATTCTGCCAACAAGCAACTTCCCCAGGTAACCTGGTTAACCTACATACTTACTTTCTTTTTGACACAGGTCTCATGTAGTCAGGATGAATGGGAATTTGTGTTTTAGCCATGGATAACCTTGAACTTCTTTCTGATCCTCTTCCCTTTACCTCCTGAGTGATGGAGTCCCATGCTCCCTTCCCTGGTTTTGTGTGGTAATTGTGCCCAGGGCTTCAAGGATCCAATGTAAGCACTCTAGCAACTGAGTCACAGCCCTGGCATCAAGGGCTTACTTAAACTTTTTCAGTTTCATTTTTTATGAGTATGGATATTCTGCTTCAGTGTATGTGTGCATATCATAGAGCATGGATATTCTGCTTCAGTGTATGTCTGCATA